>QRFJ01002698.1:77500-176353 GCA_006176705.1 Cocos nucifera
CATTTTGCGATTACTAGTCAATTTGTTGATGAGGTCCTTCGTGAATACTACAAAAAAAAGGATAATTAGCTATGCAATAAAAGCATAGCTAAATCCTAAAAAAGCATTGCTAATTACATTTACCGACGTAAAATATGTTAGAAAAAATACATCGACAAAAGTGTCGTCATTGATTCCATTTACCGGCGTTTAAAAAATTTTATCAAAAAAAATATTTTTTTACCAATATTAAACTAAACATCGGAGATTAGTTTTAGCTATGATAAACAGGCATCGAAAAATAAATATTTATCGATGTATAGTAATCGTCGGTAATATGAATTTTTATCCATGCAAAATAAACATTGGCAAAAATATTTTTACTAACAAAAACTTACGTCGGTAAATAAATATTTACCTATGCTAAATAAATATCGAAAAAAATACTTTTTGCAATGCAAGATAAGCATCGGTAAACTATTAGCGATGACATATTTACGTCGACAAAAAATAATTTACCCATGCTTATTTTATGTCGGCAAATAATTTGCGATGTAAAGTTACGTCGGTAAATATTAGGCATGACTAAAGGTGGCACGCTGGCTTGCTTTTTGATGACTATTACTTTGGCATAAGTTCTTATAGTAAAATTTATGCTATTAGATGTATGTCAACTTATTCTCAGAAGTCCGTACTTGTGGAAGCAAGATGCTGTTTATCATCATCGCTCACACCAGTATCAACTCACCAAAGATGGGAAGAAGTACCTCATCACAAGCAATGAAGTATAAGAATGAGTTGATATAGTATCAATCGAACAAGAAAAGAGGATGATCAATTCAAGACAGCCTTTCTTCCTCATGCTTATTCGATCGATGGAGGAGAGTTGCATATGGACCCTTGCTGTGGTCGAGCAAGGGATGGACAGTGACTTACTAGCCCTCATCAATAAATTTCAGCTCTTATTGGAGAAGAATCAAGGACTTCCATTCCGACGGGCGGTTGAGCATGAAATTCACCTAGTAGTTGATGCACCATTCCCCAATCTAAGCATGTATCGAAATTCGATGGTGAAGAATGAAGAAATTCGATGCCAAGTAGTTGAGTTAATTGAGAATGGTGTCATACAACCAAATTCTTTTCCATGCGGATCCTTGGTGGTCATAGTTCCAAAAAAAGATGGTACTTAGTGCATGTGCGTAGACTACCGAGCACTCAACAAAATCACCATCAAGAATCAGTACCCTCTACCAAGGATTGATGAATTATTAGACTAATTAAAACATGCTACCATCTTTACAAAGCTTGACTTGAAGTTCGGGTACCATCAAGTCTGAATCAATCAAGAAAGACGACAAATGGAAGATGGCATTCAAGACTCGGCAAGACCTATTCGAGTGGCTTGTGATACCATTCGATTTATGTAATGCTTTAGCGACATTCATGCGGTTGATAAATGATGTCTTATGGCCCTATATCAATGACTTTGTGATTGTCTACCTTGATGACATCCTCATATAGAGCTGGTCGTGGAAGGAACATCTAGAGCACATTGAAAGAGTATTCGAGCTTCTTCTAAAGCAACAATTCTACTTCAACCATAAGAAATATAATTTTAGTAGAAATTCTTTTATTTATCTTAGCTTTGTTGTAAGCAATGATAACATTCAAATAGATTTGGAGAAAACTAAAATAATCTAGGAGTGGCCTAGACTGAGAACAGTGATGGAGGTACAGAGTTTTATGGACATATATCAATATGTCCAAAAATTCATCTAGAATTTCTCCATTCTAGCCACATCCCTACATGCAACTATAAGAGCCAATCAAAGATTCAAGTGGATGTTGAAGCATAAAAAGACTTTTCTTCTCTTGAAGAGGAAGATAAGCGAGGCTCCAGTCCATGCCTTACCAAACCTTCAACATCTTCTTAAGCTCAAAGCTGACGCATCGGGATATGCCATGGAAGCAGTTCTTCTACAAGACGGGAGGCCCGTGGCATATCATTTGAAAATATTTTAGGACACTTAAAAGAATTATTCAATATATGATAAAGAACTATTGACTCTACACCAAGTAGTTAAACATTGGTGAGCTTACATTTTCAGAAAGAAGATGATCATGCATACCGACCATCGGCTATTTCAATACCTTTAAATCCAATCAAGATTGCAGCAAGCATGGCATATGAAGTGGATGACCTACCTTCAATAATTCAACCTTGTGATCAAATACAACAGAGACATTCTCAACATGCTTGTCGACATGCTATCTCGACCACCGATCATGTCTCTATGTTTGTCAATCTTTATGGAGGTTCTACCATCCGAACAAAAGTAATTGACGGCCCTGTATGCTACTGACCTGGACCTCAAAATTCTCTTAAAAGAAGTCAAGAAGGGTGTTCCAAGTAAATTTATGCAAAAATAGTGTCTACTTTATAGGGGCAAATAACTATGCATATTAAAAGATGATCGAGTGCATTGAATGCGAGAAGCTCACACCTTGAAGGTTGCCGGACACTTTAGGATCACCAAAACTCTTCAAACTTTATAGAGATATGTCTATTGGCCCAAGATACAATAAGATGTGATGAAGTTTGTGAGAGGATGTATATTGTGTAGCACCTCTAAGCCCTCCAACCAGAATGTGAGATTATACACTCCTTTAAAGTTTGCATGTACCAACCCATCCATGGGAGAGTATTTTCATGGATTTCTTGGGAGAATTGCGGAGAACTAAGAGAGATTATGATTATCTCTTCATGATCATGGATCGATTCTCAAAAATGATGGAACTCATACCATTATCTCTGATCAAGATACCTGATTCTTGAGTAGTTTTAGAAAAGCTTTGTGGTCAATGATGGATACAAGGTTACAAAGAAGCATGGCATTTCATCCTCAATCCAATGGGCAAACGGAGGTTGTCAACTGAATAATGGTGCATCTTTTGATAGGCTATAATTCAAAACATCCAAAAATATAGGATAAGAGTCTTCCCTATATTCAATTTGCTTTCAACCGTGCCATCCATAGCTCCACCAATAAGTCATCTTTTGAGGTATGTTTGGGATATTTACCGTAAAGTTCTTTTGATATGCAATTTGCAATAGGCTCTTTTACAAGTTCCAACGATGAATCTAAAGTAAATCAAGCAAAAAATTTTTTTGAAGGCATTCAAAAAGTTCACGCCAAGTTGGAGCAACAACTGCAAAAGATCCAACAAAAGTACAAGCGAAAACATGACAAGCACCGAGTATAAGATGACTACCAAGTTGGTGATCTAGTATGGCTATATTTAGGCAAGAAAAGATTCAAGGAAGAAGACAAGTAGCTCAAGCCAATCCACTATGGATCGTTTAAAATTTTTAAGCGAATTGGAAGCAATGCATATCAACTCGATCTTCCATCTTACATGGAGATATACTCCATCATCAACGTGGAGTACTTGAAGCCATTTAAATCTTCCATACTTGATGATGAAATCAGTGAATCAATACCTTCCATTGATGATCTTACCTTGGAGTGAAAAGATATTCTTAAGGAAGATACAATCTTTAAAAAAAAGACCACTGCTACGCGGCATGGGGAGAGAGCTTCTTATCGTATTAGGTGCAAGGGACAAAAGTCGAGTGCATCAAAGTGGTTCACCAAAGAAGCCGACGAGGCCGAGTTTTCTCATCTACAATTCTAAGTTTCAAAAGAACTTGAAACCCCTAATTGGGGGAGTCTTGATCCGTGAGGATTTCAGGTCAATATATCATATCTTCTTGTTTGAAAATTATTAGGATCATTTATTTTAGTATGTGTTTATTTTAGCATATTATTTCTCTTGTTTGGTAAGTATACAAGAGCGGAAATGTTTCAACAACTATTTCTTAATTTATTTTTCCAAAATAAGGGATATGGGTTGTAATGGATGGCTCTCTTATTCTATAAAAGAGAAGCCAAAAGATGAATGAAGAGCAGAATTTTTTCTTTTTCAAAATACCTCTCCGACATGAAGTCCTTCTCATTGGGCCTCGGGGCACCCTTCGACCAACGACGAATCACTATAATATGGTTGCACTTGGAAAAAAATTGATTTTTTGTGGCACATTTACTTGTATTTCAATTATTTTATTTAGTAATCTATTTGCAATCTTGCTACTATTATTAACCTTTTCTCAAGCCTTTATCACACTCATTTCCTCATTATTTCCTAAATCTAAGAGGAAGATGATGGATAACCATCGGATAACACTAGTTTTGTGAATAAATAAAGGATGATAGATGCAAAAATCTCTATGATTACATTGTAGATATAGCAATCAGAAGCTGTCAAGATAAGACTTGATATTATTGTATAACAGCCATGATTAGATAGATATCATGTATCTTTAATTATGTGATACATAGAGTAGCATATCTCATGATACTGTATAAAATTATTCAATGATGATCACCATATAATATATAAATGATTGTAATTGGAAGACTAAGACTCTCTTATTCACATCCAAACCAAAAAGAATCCGGATTCTTTTAATTTGCTTCCTCTATCTCTTGTTATATCTCTTGTCAAGATAAAAATAAATGGTATTTAGCAGGTGTATTTTTTTTATCTCATTATACCAAAAGAAACAATAACACAGAACTATAGGTTTGTAGAAGTCTTATCATATTAAATTCTCAGTGTCATGCATGACAAATATAAGTGCTTTTCTTTCTTTCCCTATTTTGTCAATCTTGAAACGTTTCTTTTTCCCATGTCACTGCCTATTGTTCCCAAATATGCAAGTATTCGATCAACTATCACCAAATCTATTCTTCCTACATGGAGGCAAACTTCTGCAACTCTTTTTTTTAAAAAAAAAACATCAAGTTTAGTATTCTTTTAGAAGTTGAGAGCAAGCTCATCTTTATTTAGTGTCCTGAATATCCTACTTCACAAAGAACACAAGCCAAAATCTATATATGCATGCCTTAATGCATGAATTTGTAAGTTCTTTGTGTATGGAATAGGATGTAGGTTTTTTTTTTTTTTCAAGATGCATAACCTTATGATTGATACAAAAAGAAATAGGCCATAACTTGAAAATTACATCAAGTATAGATAACATATGCTTTTGAGTCGGGAAGGCATTATATACAAATCAACCTACTTAATTTTGTATAATGCATGCACGTCCAATCCAACAACAAATAAAACTATGCATGGTACATTTATCATCAAACTACAAATACAAAATCTCGATAGCTTAATTATGAAATACTAAGGTCGATCATCCATCTTTCTATATAAATATATAATATACTTTATGAATATTTACAAGTAAAGAAAACTAGTCATAAGCCTAGTATCATTGACTGCTGGAAGAAATTTTTTATGAACAAAGATGGAAAGACTTGGTCTATAGACAAAGCGAGGGAGATGTATGTAAGAAATGAATGTTACATTTATCTTTATACTGTTAGGATACTGTAATATCTTATCTTTTATTTCAAACATTCTATTTTTTTAATTTTAGGAGCATATGAAATTAATTAAATCAATTGCAACATTTGAACGCTCTGTACCAAATGAATGCGAGATACATCGAGAAGTGATTGGAGAACCAAGTCATGGCCATGTGCTTGGCATGGGCATGAGTTTGAATACAAAAGATGTGTTTGGTATTCAAGCAAGGTTGTAGCAAGTATTATAAAAAGGATCATGCTAGAGAGACAAAAGTATTAACTAACTGCATAAAGCAATTAGAAGCTTAATATACTGAATTAGTCAATGAAAAAGTTTCTGAAGTTGTACTTGAGATATTAAAGTCCATGGGTATTACACCATGATACCTTCACAAATAATTGCTACATGCCCATCTAACATGATATAATAAATTTATGTTGAATTATATTTTTCTCAAATTGATTGCAATAAAATAATTAAATAAGTACTTATGAATTTGCTAAATTGTAGATTCTCACTCCTTTATTCCTTTGTTTCATAATAGGCTGATGTGAATGAAAATCAAGATGGCATGCATAATGAAGATGGAGATGTTGACGAGGACACCAAGAGTAGTTCATAGCATGATTAGTTTTTCTTTTTTGTTCCTTTATTTTGAGTAGCTAAACTTTATATTGTGATTTATTTATTTTATGGATGTGGATGATAAAATTGTAATTTTTGTGGGATTTATTATATGATGAAACTTTTATTACTTCTTTGATTGGCATCTTTGCACATGTTAAATTCCTATACTATTACGATATATCATTAGGGGCTATTTATAGGTTATTATGAGAATAATGGATCTTATTGAAAATGATAATATTTTATATAAAATAAAAAATTATCATAAATAATATATTTTCAACAGTCAAAAGTCTCTCAAAAAAAATATTTGATTTCATCATAAATGATTTTTTCAGCAACAATATTTCCTTAAAATATACTGGTCGCAAAAGATATCTTCTAATAAATAATTTTAGTGATGTTTGTATGACATCAAAAATGCTTATTTGTTATGACCAAAAAAATTCATTAATAATGGAAACGTGCCATCATCACAAAAAATATTTTTTTTATAAATAATTTAGTGATGGTACTATATCTTTATTTTGTAATAGAATACTAACGACATCCAAATTATTTGTGATGGATGAAATATAGATGGTAAAGATCACAAATAAATTAATCGATCACAAATTAGTATATTTGATAGACGTATTCTCATAAAAAGGTATTCTTATTCGCTAATTCTATACTGATGATGGTTAATCTCATTTGCGAAGAATATATTATTTTCATAAAAAAATTTTCATCTATTTTCCTCATTTGCTAATGCATCAATGAGGATAGTAAACTTATTTATGATGACTTTAAATGATTGGAAATGCACCATCATCGATAGTCCATTAGTAATAAATTCTTTTATGAGAGAGGTATTTGTGATGATCTCACTATTATAGAATTGAACTATTATGACGGTTTTTCAGTAATTGCCACAATAAAGCCTGTAATGGCATATTATACCAATCGTCAAAATAAAATTTAATTTTCATCTATTGTGAAGATTTTTTACTCGTCAAAATAAATATATCAAAATGCCGCAATAGGATAAGATCCCACACACAAAAAAAAAAAAGTTTCCTAAAAAGATAAAGATTTTCTCCTCTCCGCATGCGATGCCTACTCCGTTCTCCCTTCTCCCACGAGTGAAAAAAAGCAAGCGCCTTCATGAAAAAAACTGACGCACCTCCGTTCTCCTGCGTTTTCCCTTCTCCGTGGCGCCTCCTCGCTTTCTCTTGTCTCCCAACAAAGAAAAAAGGGATTTTCTCTCGTGCGTTATCCCTTCTCGGCAGTGGAGCACCACACCCTTCGCGAGCTCTACATCAGCTACTTCAACAGCTTTGCAGGTGAGCTTCGCAACCTCGCCACCCTCCGCGTTTTCATGACAGTGCCTCCTCGCCTTCTCGTCTCCCAAAAAGAAAAAAGTTTTCTCTCGCACGTTCTCCCTTCTGTGCATCCTCCTCGCATTCTGTGGAAGAAAGGCCGAAGCAATGTTGCAATGTTCTCCCTCACATCCTGTGTCCCAAAAAAAAAAATGCCCATCGTGAGACTCGTGTCCCACAAAAAAAAAAAAAAAAATCCATCGCAAGTTCTCCCTCCTCCGCGACACCTCCTTACGTCTGCACCTCCTCACGTTCTCCCTTCTCCCACAAAAAAAAACAAGCGCCCTCTCCACTAAAATAAAGATTCTCTCTTGCGACGCCTTCGTGTACCCTTCCTTCTCCTATTCCACGTCCACAGATCCCATGAAAAAATAAAAAAAAAACTGTGCTTCATCCTCCATGTACCCTCCATTAATTTTCCTGCTCAAAAAAAAAATGCTTCTCTCGCACCTTCGTGGACCCTCTCTTCCCTTGTTCAACGTTCGTGGATCCCATGAAAAAAAAAAAATCTACTTCATCCTCCATGTACCCTCCCTTCTCCTGTTCCACATCCATGGATCCCAAAAAAAAAAAAAAACTGCACCTCATCATGGATGCCCTCTTCGCACTCATCCCTTAAGCACAATCCTCCAATGTCGTACACACGCCACCTCCCATTAGAGCATCTATGTGATCTTATTGTTCAAAGATTTTCCTGAAACTTCTTTTTAATTTTGTGTATTTTATTATTTTGGTCTCTTTTTTCAATATAGATCTTGTTGTTATAGAATCTGATTGACACCGGATCGAGCTGGAGTTGAGGAAGACGAGATCGCCGTCGGTGACCTACAAAATAAAGTTCCATCCGGAGTTAGTGATGGTGGCTCCGGTAGGATTCTCCGATGATCAAATCAACTCTTCTGGCCAACAGAAATGGAGTGCTCGAAAAAGAGTTCGACAGAGTTTCGGAAAGGAGAAGAGAGCTTAGCGAAAACGTATCTGGAGGGTTTCTTTTTATAGACAGAGCTTATCGTAACTATCCTGATAAATGACAGTCGTAACCATCCTGATAGATACCAATCATAATCGTCCTGATAAATGAGAATTGTAACCATCCTAATAAATGATAATTGTAATCGTTCAGTAGTGGGATCATCTGTAGGAATTCGACTGAAGAAAAAGTTCGGAAGAAGTTCGGCTCTTGTAGGAATCTGACAACTGGAGGAGTTCGAAAGGAGTCCAGCTCCTGAAGAAATTCGACTACTGAAAAAATTCTGAAGAAGTTCGGCTTCTGGGGGAATCCGACTACTGGAGAAATCTGAAAGGAGTTTAGTTGAAAGAGAGAAATTTGGAAGGAGTTCGGCTTTTGTAGAAGTCCGATTGAAGAAAAAATTTGAAAGAAGTTTGGCTTCCGTAGAAGTCCGATTGAAGAAAGAATTCGGAAGGAGTTTAGCCGCTGGGGGAGTTCGGCTGGGTCTCGACCGTTGGAGGAGTTCGGCCACTGAACGAGTTCAGTCGCTAGAGGAGATCGGATGGGGTTCGATCGTCGGAGAGAGAATTTTCGATCGAAGCTCTTCCATGATTACCAGCTGCATTAGGCTAAGCATCAGGCTGGACTTCGGTCTGAGCGGAATTTATCTCCAACAATAGTCCTCCCACTTTCGAATTCGAAACTCAAAGGAAGGAAGTACAAAAAGAGCGACTACCAAAGTCCTCATGGCTCTGCACCAGTTTAAGTTGAAACTCGAGGGAGATCTTATCTCCAAAGGTTGATGTTGAAGTTGAGGCTCGGGCATAATAAGGTCATTGTCGGAACCTCTCCTCTCACCTCATCTAAAATGAACAAGGCCTTCGGCTTTGCTCATGTTAGGACGAGGTTCTCCTCCTATTCCTAATAGACTATGGAAGCACATAAGGACCATTGTCAGGGTCTCTCCTCTCATCTCATCTAAAATGAATGAGGCCTTTGATTTTGCTCACGTTAGGATGAGGTTCTCCTCTTATTTCTAACGGATTATGGGGGCACATAAGGGCCATTGTTAGGGCCTCTCCCTCCATCTCGTCCTAAAATAAATGAGGCCTTCAACTTTGCTCACGTTAGGACGAGATTCTCCTCTTTATTTCTAACGGGCAGTGAGGGCACATAAGGGCCGTTGTCAGAGCCTCTTCCCCATCTCGTCTAAAATGAACGAGGTCTTTAACTTTGCTCACGTTAGGACGAAATTCTCCTACTGTTCCTAACGGACTATGGGGGTACATAAGGGCCGTTGTCAGGGCCTCTCCTCCCATCTCGTCTAAAATGAACGATGCCTTCGATTTTACTCACGTTAGGACGAGGTTCTCCTCCTATTCCTAACGGACTGTGAGGGCACATAAAGGTCATTGTCAGGGTCTCTCCCCCCATCTCGTCTAAAATAAATGAGGCCTTCGATTTTGCTCATGTCAGAATGAGGTTCTCCTCCAGTTCTTAACATGGCCACTTTCGATTGTTTCTTTCCTGTTATCATATAGTTCTTGCACCAAGAAATAATAATGCTGAAATAAAGAAATTTTATTGAAGGAAGATTACTGATAGTACATCCTCAGATTTTTTGAGTTTTAAGGTCGTGGAAGTGTTATTCCTCCGAGCTCCTTCAGGTGATAAGTTTCGGGCCGAACAACCTCCACCACTTCATACGGGCTTTTCCAATTTGGAAAAAGCTTTTTCTGGCTCTAAGGCTGAGAGACGGCGACTCGCCGAAGCACTAAGTCCCCCAATCTGAATGTTTTACTTCTGACTCTGGAGTTATAGTATCGGACCATATTTCGTCTGTAGGCTGCCATCCGAATCTAGACTTTCTTTCTTTTTCTTCTAGTAGATCGAGGTTGACTCTGAGGTTTTGTGGATTGTGCTGCTCGTTGAAGGTCACGACCCATACTGATGGGAGCTTAAGTTCAATCGGAATGACTGCCTCCATTCCAAAGGCCAAGGCGAATGACATTTTCTCAATCGGTAGCCTTTGAGTAGTTCGGTATGCTCAGAGGATATGGTAGAGTTAGTTTATCCAGACCCTCTTTACTCTATCGAGCCTTGTCTTGATGCCTTGCAGCAGAGTCCAGTTGGTCACTTTAGCTTCCCCATTTGCTTGTTGGTGAGCTACCGATGTGAAGTGGTGGGAGATATTTAGGTCTTCGCAGAACTCGATGAACCTCGTCCCAGCGAACTATCATCTGTTATCGATTATGAGAGTTTGAGGCAGACTGAATTGACAGTCTATTGACTTCTAGATGAAGTTTTGTACCTTGACCTTGCTAATTTTCTCTAGTGGTTCAGCTTCGATCCATTTGGTGAAGTAGTCAGTCGCGACCAAGAGGAACTTTCATTGTCTGGATGTCGTCGAAAAAGGATCAAGTATGTCCATTCTCCACTGCGCAAATGGCTAAGATGCGCTTAGCGGTGTAAGCTCGAAGGCCGGCTGTCTTTGCATGTTCGTATTCTTCTGACAGCGGTCACATTTCTTGACATACTCCATGAAATCATGGTATAAGGTCGGTCAATAGTACCCTTGCCGAAGTAATTTTTATGATGGGGACCTGGCTCCTACGTGACTTCCACAAATTCTCTCATGCACTTTTCATAACGCGAAGTCGGCCTCTGAAGGTCGGAGACATCTCAGCAGCGATAGCGAATATGACCTCTTATACAACCTTCCCTTGTATAAATCGTACCGGAAGGCTTGATTTCTGAGTTTTCGAGCTTCTTTTGGGTCATCAGGAAGGACTCCCTCCTTGAGGTAGGCAACCAATGGATCGATCCAGCTCGGTTCGAGTTTCGTCTGCAAAACGACCTATGATTCCTCCGGGCTTGGACATTTTAAAGTCTCAAAAAATACTTTTTTGGGCAGTTCAGCTGGAGCTGAAGTAGCCAATTTAGAGAGAAGGTCAGCTCTTGTATTTTCTACCCTCGAAATCTATCGAATGCCAAAACAGCTGAAGACCGGAGTCAAGTCCTATACTTTCTCAAGGTCGGCTCTTATATTTTCATCATACTTTCTTTCCGTGCTTCGTAGCTGCCACTAACTTGGCCGACCACTAATTAAAAATCGCTGTAGACTTGAAGCTGATCTATTTTTAATTTTTTTGTTATTTTTAACTCGGTGATCAACGCTTCATACTTGGCCCCATTATTAGTCATAGGGAATTTGAAGCACAGCGCATACTCGACGATGACTCCCTCGGAGCTGACTAAGACCAACCTCGCATCTGCTCCAGCAAAGTTGGATGAACCATCCATGTACAGAGCCCAAAAACCTTCAAAAAGATCGACTATCTCTTCGGGGAGGCTCAGTTGCGACAGCAGAATGCCAGTCTCGTTCTGTTCAAACTCGGCATCATTGGGAATGGTACATTCCACTAAAAAATCTGCTAATATCTAAGCTTTGATCGATGGTCGGGGTCGATAATTGATATAAAATTTTATGAGCTTAATTATTCATTTTGCGATTCTTTCAGAAACGTCCATTCGCTGAAGGACTGCCTTTATTGGTTGATCTATGAGGACTGTTATGGTGTGCCCCTGAAAGTAAGGTTGGAGCCTCCTAACAGCAATTAGAAGAGAGTAAGCTGATTTTTCTTGCTTAGAGTACCTAGTCTCTGTATCCCTTAGGATCTGACTTATGTAGTAGATCGACCATTGTATCTTCGCTTTTTCCTTAACTAGGACTACTGCCAAGGCCGTCGGGGAGACCGCTAGGTATAAGAATAATTCTTCTCCAGATTCGGGCTTTGCCAGTAGTGGAGGCGAGCCGAGGTAGTTTTTGAACTCCTCAAACGTCCGTTGGCATTCCGTCGTCCAGCAGAAATTCTTTGGTTGCTTGAAAACTTGGAAGAAGGGCATGCATCGCTCGATCGATCTCAAGATGAAGTGATTTAGGGATGCCACTTTTTCAGTTAAGCGCTGAACTTTTTTTATTGTCTTTGGAGCGGTCATTTCTTGAATAGCTTAGATTTTCTCTGAATTTGCTTCAATCCCATGCCGCGACACCATAAATCCTAGAAACTTTTCAGAGGTTACACCAAAGACGCACTTGGTTGGGTATAGCTTTATCTTGTGCTTCTTAACTGTGCTGAATGTCTCTTCAAGATCGACGAGGTGGTTTATAGAAGCTCGACTTTTGACGAGTATGTCATCTACATACACCTCCATGTTACGGTCGATCTACTCCTTGAAGATCTTGTTGACCAGATGCTAGTACGTTGCCCCTACATTCTTGAGTCCAAAGGGCATAACCCTATAACAATAAAGACCACAGTCAGTTATAAAAGCAATTTTCTCTTCGTTCTCTGGCACCATCCGTATCTGGTTATAATCGAAGAAGGCATTCATGAAGGTGAGGAGCTCGTAGCCTAAGGTTGCATCTACCAGTTGATCAATCCTGGATAGTGGATAGCTGTTTTTTGAGCGGACCTTGTTTAGCTTCTTAAAGTCGATGCACATCCTCCACTTGCCATTGGCTTTCTTAATCAGAACCATATTTGAAACCCAAGTCGGGTAGCTGACTTCTCGGATAAATCCGATGTTGAGAAGCTTGTTGACTTCTTCTGCTATTACCTTCTGCCTTTCTGGTGCATGGTCTCGAACTCTTTTTTTCACTAATTGATATTTGGAGTCAATGGCCATCTGATGTTTCATAACCTCGACGTCAATCCCAGACATATCTATCAAAATTCAGGCAAAGACGTTGGCATTCCTCCATAAGAAGGTGATGAGCTGCTCTCGAACTTTATCTTTCAGATTGGAGCCAATTTGCACCATATGCTCCGCATTTTCATCATTCAGAGGGATGGTCATAAGATTTTCTAAGGGCTCGCCCTGTTCTTCGACAAAGTTATCATGGACATCTAGCCCGTCAATAGGACAAGAGTCGGACTGTGCTTTCTTTTGTAGGGCAATTGAGTAGCAGTGCCTTGTCAGAGCTTGATCTCCCCTGACCTCTCCAATTCTGCAACTTGTCAGAAACTTCATCTTCAAATAATAAGTGGACACCACTGTCCAAAGTACATTTAGATCAGGTTGATCGAGAATAGCATTATAGACGGACGGAGTCCTTACGACTAAAAAATCGATCTATGCCTTAGCCAGTTTCAGACGTTGCCCTGTAGTAACGGCCAAAGTTATTATGCCCTCAACTGGTATGGCATCGTCAGTGAAGCCTATTAACAGGAAGTTCATAGGCCCCAAGTGGTTATTGAGTAAGGACATTTTCGAGAAAACACCATAAAATAATACATCGATCGAGCTTCCATTATCTACCAAAATGCGGCGTACATCATAGTCGGCAATATTTAAAGATATTAGAACCGCGTCATTGTGGAGAAACTGGACTCCTTGAGCATCTGCCTTAGTGAAGATTATGGGTTCCTCAGTCCTCCATCTCTTCACTGATCCTTTGGATCCGCTAGCCTCTCCTTATCGAAGTCCCCTCGAGATCGTGTTGATGATACCGAGAGATGGTCGATCTTCTTGTTAATCCTCCCCCCTTGGTGGCTCAGGCTGCGGCAATGTTCTTGGTCGATCTTTCCGTCCTTCAGGTCGTTACCGTAGGAATCGGCCTAATCTGTCTTGCTTGATGAGCTCCTCGATCTCACCCTAGAGTGGATACACTCCTCAGTGTCGTGACTGTGATCACGATGATAAAGGCAGAACTTATTAGGATTGCGCTTGCTAGGGTGAGAGTGCATTTTTTGCGGTCTCGATAATTGCTTTTTGATTTCTATCAGCACTTAAATTTTTGGAGCATTGAGAGGGGCGTAGTTATGAAATCTTTGTTGGAGAGAACCCCACCGCGCCCTTCTATCCGGGCTTCCCAGCCTCTGAGCTCGGAGAGGAGTTTGGGCTCGCTTACGTTCCGAGGAAGTTCGGGTGCATGATCGAGCTTCACTCGGCTTTTCCTCCTCGACGGGCCCACCCAGCTCGCCAATTCACCGTTTACCAAAGGCTTCATCATCCTTAGCCTTGAAGGCCTCTTCAGCTCGGGCGTAACCTTCAGCCCGAACTAGCATATCGATGAAGTCCTTGGGATACTTTTTTTTTAGGAAGAACAACAAATCATTCTTCTGAAGGCCATCCTTGAGTGCGGCCATGGTGATGGATTGGTCTAGGTTCCGAACCTCCAATGCAGCAGCATTAAATTGGATGACATAAGTCCGGATGGATTCTCCCTCCTTCTGCTTGATGATCATCAAAAAATCTGAACCTTGGTGCGGATGTTGACTGCTGACGAAGTGAGCCGCACACTGATAGCTCATCTGATCAAAGAAAAAGATGATACCCAGCTTAAGTGCTGAGTATCAGTTTCTGGTAGCTTTCTTGAGGGTGGACGGAAAAGTCCAGCACAGAATAGTGTCTGACGCATCGTGGAGCAACATCATTATCCGAAAGGCCTCCAGATGTTCGATCGGATTGGTGGTCTCATCTTAGGAATAGCACTAAGTATATGTTTATGCGGTATGTGCAATATTTGCTTTTTTCTGTGTGATTGAACCACATTATTTGGATTAATTATGAAAAAAAAATTGTATAATGGTTATGGATGATTATTTACTCTATAGATTGCCTAACTGTATAAATTGCCTAGGATGCTGTTTGTTTTCTATATATTTATGTATATACATTATAAAGAGCCTTGCATATAACGTGGCAAGAAATTAACATGAATTGAGTAGTTTTAATGGTTATAGTTTTTTTGAATCAAATATGGTTGTGGTTATGGTTAAAAGTAAAAGAAAAAGGTGTAAATTATTTGATTTAAGATTTCTATTGATATGTAAAGTTCATGTGTCAGTTAATTGTTAGAATTTAGATTTTTCTCTAATTATTTTTTTTAAACTAATTTTTATTCTAAATATTTGGATAAATTGTTCTTAATAAAATATGGATGCATCTAATTGATAGATCAAGCTTAGAGTATGAGATAGGAATGGGTTCTTTTCTGGACTTTGCATTTACACACAATACAGATGCTGGAAGAATATTGTGCCCATGTATCTGGTGTAGTAATACAAAGTATCTGGATGGAGAACATGTTAGTTTCCATCTGTTGATTGGATTATACGACATGGTACAAACATGGTGAAATCCTGAAAAGTGATAATGATGAAGAAGGTTGTGATCCAACTGAAATATCTAATCCTGATGATATGGTTGGATTAGTAAATGATGTACAAGTGGGGTTGGAAATGCTAGAAAGTGATCCATGCCACTTGCTGAGTCAAATAAAGATGCTGATGTAAACTATGATGTTGGTATGCAATCTTCCTTTGCGAAGTTGTTGAGGGATGCTAGACAAAAGTTACACTCTTGTTATGGAATATCAAAATTGTCTATTATTATAAAACTTCTACATTTGAAAATATTTCATCGGTGGAGTAATACTTCATTTGATGCCCATCTTCAGTTGTTAAGAGATATAATTCCGGATGGGAAGGTAACAATTCCAAATGTTTTTTACAGTTATCAAAAGTATGTGGTAGATTGGGGTTAACATATGAAAAATGTGTAAGAATAACTGTATGCTATATTTGGATAATCTTGCCGATGCATAATCATGTCCACATTGTAGGTTGTGTAGATGGAAAGTATCGAATCGATCACATGGGAGGAAAAATATTCCACATAAGATGCTTTAGTATTTTCCTATCAAGCCAAGATTGCAAAGGCTTTTTATGTCTTCGCAAGTTGTAGAACTCATGAGATGGCATCATGAGAAAAAGGTTGATGATGGAGTTATGAGGCATGAAAATTGCTTGATAGTCCATATCCAAAATTTGCTATTGACCCACGTAATATTCGATTGGGTTTGGCAAGCTTTCAACCTTTTGGTTCGATGAGTTCCCAACATAGTATATGGTCAGTGGTCTCGGTGCCATATAATTTGCGTTCGTAGCTATGTATGAAACAACCTTATTTGCTATTATCATTGCTTATTCCGGATCCACGTAGCCCAAGTATGGGGATTGATGAGTTTTTGAAGCCATTGATTAAAGACTTAAATGATTTGTGGGTTGAAGGGGATCAAATTTATGATGCACATACAAAGGCTGCTTTTACCTTGCATGCATCCATATTATAGATGATAAATGACTTTCTAGTCTATTGTGATTCGTCAAGATCATCTACTAAAAGTTATATGGCTTGTCTCGTATATCATAATTAAGGAGACTAATTATAGTCAGCACTTGAAGGGCGCTAGAAAAATTTGCTACATGGGATATAGGCGCTTTTTGTCACGCAACCATAGATGGCCCAAGGCAAAAGCCTCTTTTGATGGGACAGTTGAAATTAAAGATCGGCCAATTCTATTGTCTTGCATTGATATAGTAGATCAATTAGCCAATATGAATCAATGTCTAATCATTCAAATACATTATACAACTGGAGAAAGAAGAGCATTCTTTTAGAATTGCCATATTGGAGTGTCTTGGCAATTCATCATAATTTAGATGTGATGCACATTGAAAAAAAAATATTTATGATAAAGTTGTTGGGATAATAATGAATACAAATGAGAAATCAAAAGATACCTTGAGCCGTCATGATCCTGTTGTCATGGCTATTAAGCCTAAACTACATCCCATTGTTAGAGGAGACAAGATATATATGCCTTTGGCACGGTACACTTTATCTGTGCTAGAGCATATTGCAATGTGCAAAATATTATCAAGCCTAAAAAATCCCGATGGATTTGTGTCGAAGTTGAGTAGATGTGTGAATGTCAAAGAGCATAAGATCCATGGAATAAAAAATCATGATTATCATGTATTCATGCCATTGTAGCAAGAAGCTTTTTGCCTGAGGATGTTTGTGAACCATTGATTGAATTAAGCAGGTTCTTCAAAGATTTGTGCTCGAAGAATCTGACATCTAGTGACCTTGACCGATTATAACATCAAGCAATTTTGATGCTTTGCAAAATGGAGATGATCTTTCCCTAGTCGTTCTTTGATATTGTCATGGTTCACCTAATAGTACACCTAGCAGACGAAGCCAAAGTTGCGGCCCCAATGCATGCAGTACGGATGGATGTACCCAATAGAGCAATATCTCGAGACATTGAAGTCGTTTGCATTAAATAAGGCACATCCTAAGGGCTCAACTGTAGAGGTTTATATGGCTGATGAATATTTGACATTCTGCTCTAGGTATTTGGATAATATTGAAACTAATTAAGTTCAACCATCCTTCTCGATATGGTGATGTTCGTGCTGGATGGGTCCATAATGACATGTCAAAAATCTTCTTCATTGTGGGGAAGCCATTTGGGGGAGCATTCACAAATTCACGCCTATCACACCAACAATGGCATGTGGTCCAATTGTACATCCTCAACAACACTCAATCGGTGAATACTTTTATCGAGTAAGTATCTTAAATTTTCTCTTCTAGATTCATACACATGCTGAACAATAATGAAATGCTTAAGTCTTGGTAACTACATTTGTAGAGAATACAAAAAAGGCATTCATTGAGAAACAATAATGCTTTCTTAAGGAGATAACAATGAGGAATTTTTGCAATGGTTTCAAAACAAGGTAATCTGATATGCAGATAAGCATGCATAATATGTTGATTTAAGCAAATGTTTAAACATATTGATTTGCTTCTCAGGTTCTCGATTTGCATCATCAAGCAAATGTTGAAGATGATTTGTTTTACTTGGCTACTGCTCCGGATTTCAACGTTAATGGATATAGGTTCCATACTTCTTCACAATATAAAACTATGAGCACACAAATTTCTGGTGTTCTTTGTATTGAAGATAATAACTCTTTCGATAAAGAGTACCATGGCTTCATTAAAGAGATATGGGGATTATCCTACATAGGGTCAAAATTCTTGTATTAATTAAAGTATGAATGATATGATGTAAGGCACCTTGGTATTAGTTACAAGGTTGAGATATGGGATTACAAGTGTTAAATTGGTTAGGCATCTACCAACCAATGAATTTATTTTTTATACTTCCGATCCCTTATGATAGTAATTAGACCATAATGATGAAAACACATCCTAGGAATGTATTCAACATTCTTACATTTAATAATGATACTACTACATAACAGGGCTATGACAGCGGTTAGCTTAAAAAATTACTGCCATAAGCTATGGCAGCAATTAGCTAACCGCTGTCACTGCGGCCGTCACCGTAGGTCTATGACAGCGATTATTCAAACCACTGCCATAGAGAGCTTATGGTAGCGGTTCCCAAACCGCTGTCATAGATTGACCTATAGCAGTAGTTTTATAACCGCTGCTATAGACACTTATAGCAACGGTCTTATAACCGTTGCCATAGAATCTATCGTAGTGGTTATAAAATCGCTTCTATAGACACCTATAGCAGCGGTCTTATAACCGCTGCCATAGAGTCTATAGCAGTGGTTATAAAATCACTGCTATAGGTCAATCTAGAGCAGCAATTTATGAACTGCTGTCATAGATTATAGTAGCGATTATAAAATCACTATCATAGGTCTTGCAGTGGTTGGCACGTAACCTACGGTAGCGATTTTACAACTGCTACCATAGCATTTGAATAATAAAAAAATATATTTTTTAAATTTTATATTTTTTTATCTGATAAATGCAATTCAATAACATAAGAAAATATTATAAATATAAGAATATTTATAAAATTCTCAAATTTTATTGTTGAATAAAATTTATTATAATATTTTTTAAAAAAATACATCAAAAGTTTTCTAAATCTATATCATAGTCGTCACCGAGAGATGGAGCATGAGTTGGAGGAGCTGGAGCTGGAGGGACTGGAGCTGTAGGAGCTGAAGCTGGAACGTCGGCCAACATGTCCTCAAAGCTCATGAAGTCAGCTCCAAAACACGCACTGAGCCTCGTTACCATAGCACTCAGGATGTTCTCCAGATGAGATGTGCGCTCAGCATGAGCAATTCGTGTCATAGCCTAATCTACCCATGTCGTAGCTTGAGTTGCCTATGCCAATGCCTCCTCAAGCTGCTCCCGACTAACGATATCGGAAGCATGTAAAGAGACGCTCGCCTCATACCAATAGCTCGTCGGCATATGTTTGAGCCTGCATCAGATCCTCCTAGAGTGCTCAGGCCCTAAGACCTGAGCTAGATGGTCATGGGGGCCAGAGGTCTTCGGACTCTCACTTGCGAGTGCATCTAACTGCTTCTATAATTATAAATTTAAATAAAATATTATAAAAAATATTATAATACTAATCATATTAATATATTTATTATTTATAAAAAAAATTTTCAATCGCGGCATTCATCATCCTACCATTCTTATCCGTATGGCTGGATCGAAAGATCTTGTTATGGTTGGACATCACCCCATCTCTCATCAGCTATCATAATAGATCAGTTTATTAGAAACATAAAAAAAAAATATTAATTTAATTTATCTAGTAAGATTCAGTATTCATTACCTCTCTATGCATATGACTGGCCATAAACTCACGATCGAGAGTATGCATATACTCATAGGCTACCCGATTCTTCTAGTTCTGATGGAAGATAGCCTAATAAGTATTCAAATAAATAATAAGTATTTAAATATATTTAAATATAATTTTAAGTATATTGAAAAACTTAAAAGTTAAAAATTAAATCTCAAACTTCTGGCTCTTCCAATGTCTAACCATCCCCTCCCACTGACTCAGAAGATAGTCCTGTATCCAAGGAACAAGCTCCTCTGAAGTGTTTCATCGATGCTCGAGCTATTTCCTATGGAGCTTGATCTTGTAGCTCTGGTACAACTCTCTAATCTTCTTTAGTCGGACATCTCAAGCTCTTTCATGATCTGAAAAGTCGTACCTCCTCTGCACAAAGTTATCAAAAGTTAGTTACAAAATTATTCTAATCAAACATAGTATAAACATATAAAATGCATAAATATAATTAAGATATACTTACCCATATCTTCTTCCATATTCTGTTTCTAACAACAGCATCCATCAATCGTCAGTCTATGGGCACGATCGAAATAATGTCGGACCGTCTTACAAGCACTTCAAAAAAGGAATGCATCTTCCACGTGGTCTCCCCTACTCGCCTTCCCTCTGCATCACAGTGCATCATTACTTGATATTAGTAGTTCCACACATGCGGCATGCATGTGGGACCATAAAATATCCTACTAGATGATGCACCTATAATAAAAATATATTATAAAAATATATAAGTATATAAATATTATATAAAAAATAAATAAATAATATAATAAAAGCGTACACTCACTGGCCATGGGATCATGTAATGTGGATGCAGTGGAGACACATCGATGGATGGAGCATGTGTTGGAGATATGGCTGACAATGGAGGCTCAAATATCGGTGGAGTAGATGTCGGTGGAGGAGTAGATGCCGATGGTCCCCGAAAAATCGATGCGCATGTGGATGGAGTATGCTCCGACTGTAACTCAGATGCAGAGCTCTGTGTAATCCGCCAAGGGATGGGGGTGAAAGCTAGATGGCATTTTGGTGCCATCATGACCTGCAACGTTAATAAATATTAACCAATATAACATGTTGAACAATAATATTAGTACAACATCAATAAATAGATAGCATTACTATATTATATATTTATATTTATTAAGATACAGAAAATTGTCAAGAAGCTTTATGGGTTCTCGATATCATCCTAAGGTAGCATTCAGCAAAGCAGTAAGTTGATTTGTTTATATTTTAATGATTCAAGATTGAGAGTTATGAGATAAGTAAACAAGCAGTAAGTAAACAATCTATCATCCTAGTGCCCAAGGCTGTCGACATGTCATGACCCAAGAGTGCTGGCACAGCCCAGAACCTACTAGTGGGGGTAAGGGTTCTCTTAGCGGCAGGCTTAGGTCATGATTACCGATATGATCCAAAATCCATTGGTGAAAATTTTTTTATCGATCAACACGGTCCAAGGGCTATCCATGGTCGCCGACACGGCATAGCCCAAGACTGCCGACATGGCACGGCCCAAGGCTGTCGACATGACATGGCCCAGGGCCGTCTATAACCGCCGACACGATACGGCTTGGCCCAGAACCCATCGGCATAGTTCAGAACCAACCAACAGAAATTTTCTTATCCGCTAGCATGACCCACGACCGATGGATAATTATAATTTTTATAATAAATATTTATAATATTTATTATAAAAATTATATATATTATTATAAATATTATAATTGATAAACAAATAATACTATAAATTTGAATGCTAGAGATCACCTGCAAAATGATAGAGACAGTGAGTTAGAAAGAGAGAAGAGAGAGAAAAAGAAAGAGGAAAGAGAGAGAGAAAGAGGGAAGAGAGAGTGAGAGACAAATAGAAAGAGAGAAGAGAGAGAAAGAGAAAGAGAGAGATAGCATAGGGAGAGGGTTGGGTCGAGGGAGAGAGGAGAGAAAGAGAGAGAGAGAGAAAGGAAGGGGGCGGGTCAGGCGAGCCAAGGGAAGAGAGGAGAGAAAGGGAGAGGATAGAAAGAGAGAGAGAGAGAGAGAGAGAGAGAGAGAGAGAGAGAGAGAGAGAGAGATAGCAGAGAGGGAGGTCGGGCCGAGGGAAGAGAGGAGAGAAAGAGAGAGAGAGCAGGGAGGGGGGTCGGGTTGAGAGAAGAGAGGTGGTGGCAGAGCCAGCGGTTGGATCGGCCGAGGAAGAAGGGGGAGGAGGGGGGTCGGGCTGAGGGAAGAGAGGAGAGAAAAGAGAGAGAGCAGGGAGGGGGGGTCGGCCGAGGGAAGAGAGGAGGTGGCAGAGCTGGTGGCTGGGCCGACTAGGGAAAAAGGAGAGGAGGGGGGTCGGATCAAGGGAAGAGAGGAGGTGGCGGAGCTGATGACCGGGACTACCAGGGAAGAAGGGGGAGGCGAGGGAGGTGGCGGAGCTGGCGAGGGAGGATGCGTCACCAACCGGGAAAGGAAATGGAGGGAGGTCTCATTGGCGGTGGTAGAGAGGGGGGGTAAAGAGAGATCGAAGAGGAAAATGGAATGGAGGCGGGATTTGGAGAAAAAACTACCTATGACAGCAATTTTTGAACTGCTGTCATAGGTCTATGGCAATGATTTTAATTAACCGCTGCCATATGTTAGAAATCAAAATTTTTTTCTCTAAATTTTATATAATTTTAAAATTTAATATCTATCTTCATCGTTTATTATTTAAATAATTATCTTTAGAGTATCATCACAAAAAGCCACCTCGATCCGATAGCCTTAGCTTTATCGATCGATAAAATTTGATTTTGATGATCACGAACGACGGCACGATGATTTGATAGATGAAGATCATCGATAGATCCAAAAATCTACAACGATGATCTCGGTGATGTTTGTAGCATACTATCAAAGTTTCACTTCAATCGGATATCATTATCATGGTCAATTTAGTATGAAATAATTTTGATCGTTAAATAAGAAATAAGTGATCAAAGGACCAGACGACATTCGATTATGAGATAATTTTTAAGATAAATGATCTTGACTACTACTTTAATCATTTTTACGATGGTGATCATAAAATTTAAATCGTAGGTCTAAGAATGGTTCAAAATTATACGTCGTTTGATATCAGTTCTTAAACTTCTTCAGTAATTATGCTTATGCTTTTGTAAGATTTGCTTAACGCGAACAGTTCATACAAACATGATTTGAATTTTATGATAATAGCCATATAAAATGATTAAAATTATAGCAAAGATTATTTAACTAAAATGTTATCTCATAATTTGATGCGGTTTGGCCTTTTGATCACTTACTTCTCATTTAATGGCCAAAATTATTCTGTACTAAATTGACCATGATAACGATATCCGATTGAAGTAAAATTTTGATAGTATACTTAAACGTCATCGAAATCATCGTTGCATATTTTTGGATCCATCGATGGTCTCCATCTTTTAGATCATCTTGCCATCATTCATGATTGTAGAAATCAAATTTTACTGATCGATGAAGCTAGGGCTATCGGATCGAGATGATCTTTTGTGACAATGCTCTAATGATAATTATTTAGATAATGAATAGTGAAGATAGATATTAAATTTTAAAATTATATAATATTTAGAGTAAAAATATGAAAAAAGCTATGGCAATGGTTATACCCAACTGTTGTAATATATTGGGCCTACAACAGCAGTTACACTAAACCGCTACAATAGGTTGGACCTATAGTAGTGATTATAGATAATCGCTACTATAGATCCGACATATGACAGTGGTTCAATCAACCGCTTTCATATGTGGTATCTATTGTAGCGGTTATCCTAAACCACTGCTATAAGTTTGACCTATGATAGCGGTTCTATGTAATCGCTGCTATAAATAAAAAAATTTATAGCAGCAATTAGCATAAACTACTAGCATAAGTCGGAACTATGATACCGGTTCTTTATAATCACTGCCGTAGGCCCTATTGCAGTGGTTTTCAAAATCGCTATCATAATATGCGCTGTCGTAGCCCCTTTCTGTAGTAGTGGGATCCTAATGATAGATTACTATCAAATGATGATGAAACATATTAAGAAAAAGATCGAGATGGGTATGCATATATAGATAGGCCACTTGATCTAGATGACAATATCATCCCATTAAATAGGGATGATATAGGGATAAAGGGGCTTCCTATTTCATTTGCTCAAGAGATTGAAGGTCGTTTGAGTGGTCGGTCAACATCTAATGATGATTTCATTGATGATAATAAAGATTGAGATATCGGTATGGATGGTGAATCTAGTGAAAATGAGCTTGAAACTGATACATCTGAAGATAGTTGAAGATCGGTGATGGTAAGAATCTATATAGCTGACTAATATATTAGTGTACATGATAAATATAAGAAATAATAATACCTTAGTGTATATTGATGTTAATCATAATAAATTTTCTACCAAAATGCAGGGGCATCTTCTAGTCGAAAGAGGACAAAAAATGCGAGCACCACACCCAACACTTCACTTACAAGATGAGCCAAAGATACCAGACTCAATTATCCTATGCCAGCAGCTGCCAACCATCCTTCTAGCAACCAAGAAGAATATATACAGCCACCAACAGCTAATCTAGTAGTTGCAGGTCAAGACTCTACAACTCAGGTAATATTTATTGACACATATTATGCATTGTATACGGCATACTTTGTTTGTTAATTTCATAATAAACAATGATTTGTTTTAGCAATTATTTGACAGAATAACAAAAAGAGGGGAAAGTACAAAGCATACAATATCTCTTGCTTGACAAAAAATGGTACTAAGCCACTGGTGGTTACCTGGCGGAGGATTTGGTGCAGCTGTTGGAGAGCATTCAACAGAATTACGCAATTTCATTAGATGGGTGGTTACAGATATCATCAAATGTCCAGTTGGAGAATGGGAAGATGCATCTAAAGGACTCCAAGATCTTATGTGGGAACAAATTCAAGTAAAGGACTGATTTATTAAAAATATTTAGGGAAATACATGATAATTAATTGAATGTCATAGCTGGCCGAACTTCTTGGAGCACCATTTCGGCAACTATGGCACTACCTTTTTTCAATGATACATTGGTTCTTGGGAATATTAGAAAAAACAATAGATACAGGATTATACAGAGTTGAATAGAAGTCTTTGTACATGTTGGAAAAGCAACAAACTGGCAGACGAACAAAGTCCTCAATTTGATGTGATCTGCTTAGTAAATTATCGGTTACATATTACTAAATTTAAAGTTTTAAGATCATATTATATGAAAGGTATGATGATCTAAAATTATAAATATAACTAATTGCTTTGTTTCTTTTATACTTATAGAGGCATTTTAGATGCAGCAATGAGAGTCCTCCTGAGTTCTAGTTGTTGGAGCAAACTAGCAGGTTGAAACAAGACACTCCTGGAGAGAAATAGGAGAGCTTCTAGACCTCCTTTCCATACTAATATAAATTTTAAAATTATTTATCTAACTAATGCAAGTTTCAACTTAATTACTAAAATAATGTAAAAGTTAAAAGCACCATTTAGGATGGTGATTTTACATCCAAAAAATGCCATTCATAATGGCGTTTTTCATATCCAATCATCGCCCAATCAGCTCTATGTGGAACAACAAAAAAAAAAAAAAGAAAAGAAAAAAGAAACACCATTGTGAATGGCGCTTTTAGAAATGCCATTTTGAATGGTGCTTATACAAATGCCATTCTAAATGGCACTTTTAAAAGCATTCTTTTTTTTTTGTGCTTTTCTTTAGCGTGCCATTTGTGCTATTTTCGCTTTGGTATGCCATTTGATCAAATTAAGTTTCTATCTACAAAATTGATGATGTTTATCATTTGCAATGAAATTTTTTATATTTGATCCGCATGTACATATTTTCGGCAACGGCCTAATTTTAAACTTCTGAGATGCTTTTTATATTCTCACGGATGTCTCAGAAGAGAGATCCAACGATCATAAGAGATACCGATATGGTACAATATTCGATGTGATATGGATCCTGATGCTCAGTATTATATGGTATGAGGCAGTACGATATGGATATCATATGGTATGATATAGGAGGATACGATATGGTTCGATATGGAAGTGGTACTATTGCTCCAAGAATTGATTTTGATGATTACAAAATATTTGATGTAATTGCTAATAATTTTGGTTTGAAAAAAGATTTATTGTATTTCAAGGGCAAAATCATAATTTTATCAAGTTTTGATTCAAAAGCCTCAAGAGCAAGAATAGAAGATTTGTGATCTATTGAAGATAATTTTATATTTTTTGAATTTATATTTTGAAAAAAAAATAATTTTTAAGAAAAGGATCGACCCCTAGGTCGACCCCTGTCAAAAAGGGCTGAATGACACGATTTTTTTTTGGCTGGTACATCAAAGGGGTCGACCCCTAGGTCGTCCCCTATGCCAAGGGTCAACCCCAGGTCGACTTCTATTGTTCCAAAAAAATATGGGTTTTTCGACTCTGTCACAGAGGTCGACCCCCAAGTCAACCCCTACGATGGAAAAAGTCTGCATCAATTATTTTTTAGTTCTTTTTAGCTGCATTTAATGCTCCAAAATGGATCTCCAACGGCTACAAATTGGATCTATTTTTCTCTAGCCATCATAGAGGATATAAGTATTCTAGCTTGGGATAGCTAGGATTAGAAGTTTCCAACGTTGTATTCAGTTTAAATACGTTTAGTGAATTTAAATTTTTAAGTAGGAACTTGAGAAGTGGATGTAGGTGCAAGGTTGGCACCGAACCACTATAAACCTTGTTTGTTTATGCTGTACTTCCCCTCTTTCTATCTTTATATTATTATATTCTTGCTCTCTTGATATTCACTTATTTTCTGTACTTAAAACATCTATCACATATCACTTGCATATCATCATATAATCTTTGTAACTTTAAATTAGCTTTAAAATTTTAAAAATCTAATTCACCCTTCCTCTTAAATTGTATAGCTGGGCAACAGGTACGATATGATACGGTCTGATATGAGTATCATATGCTATGATACGGGAGGATACGATACGGTCCGATATGGAAGTGGTACAATATGATATGGGATAGTATGATAAGGTATGGCAAGCCATATAATAATTTCAAGATCTGTATCCATATCCACAAACCATAATATCATAATACTTTAAAATAAAGAAACCAAGTATATAAAATAATCTTCGATCTGGGATGCCAAGTTTACAAAAATGAATCACCTTGTTTACAAAAATGAATCACATAATATAAAAAAAAAAAATCATATAGTATAAGTCCAAAAAAATACTAAGTCCCATAAGGACGTCGTGGTGCTCGTGGTCGCTTGGACCTTCTCAGGAAGGTCCTCAACGGTCACTCCTCCTATTGTATCATCTGTGATGGGGCCTCCCCTACATCAGTAGACGTCTCCTGATTATGCATATGAGGAATATCGGGTGCTGGTGGAACATTTGTGAACTGAGTGACCTCATCACCTAGATCTAGAAATGTGTTTATAACAAAAGAATCATATTGATGCCAACTAGAATCCGATGCTGTCATCTGGGGTATGTAGGAAGATGAAGATCCTGACATCTGTGGATTAGAAGATGGTGGCATATATGCAACATGCGGCGATGATATCTATGGAATATATGGTGATGGCATATGCAGAATATATAGTGATGGTGTATATCCCATATCTGGTGTATCGGGTGCTCTATGCCAAGGCGCACCACTATCTGGATCATAACCAATCGCCATCAATGTCCCCGCACATGATCTCCCCATCTCCCATAGTATCTGGGTCCACTTGTCCTCATCTGTCGTAGCTAGGGCATGACGAGTATCCAACATAAGACCTGACATCCGATCAGTCTACATAATATAAAAAAAAATTAGCAATACATTATAGAATATATAACATGTATAAAATGGAATATGACATTGAATAGAATATATAATGCATAATTTTAATGGATTTACCAATATCCGCATAGTCGAACTCTCACCCTCATATCCTAAAACTGCATACCGAGGCTGCCCAATGGCCTGTACTGTAATACTAAGAAACCAAGCCATGTAGTCCTTAGTATATGGACGGCCTCCTAATATATCATCACCATGAACTATATGATCTCGTCGTGCATTCCAAATGGTGATGTACTTTGCATGTTTGATACGCCAGTCATTATGAGCTCTCCCTCATCGATCGATTCGATGAAGTCGCTGGCTGGTATCAAAATACTCCGGGATGCTCTGAATGTGGCCAAACTACCATAACACACGATCTGGGAGGTGCCACTCCACTGCATCAAAATAAATAAGCGGCATCCTAGCAATCCATATATCACGAGAAGCTGTACAATACTGTGGTAATATAGCCATAATCTCGTCGGTATATGGCTCCCATAAAAACTGATAGATTTTTAAAAAATAGATTAGTGAGTTCATCTTATAGTAGATTATAAATAATATGGATACAAACAAGCTAAAAAAAATTATCCATCTACATGCATCAGTATCAGCCAATGTATCTAGCTGGCACCTATAAACTCGTGCCACTTTCGTCGACACATGGTGAACATTGAATGCAATATTCCATCTGCATAATAGTTTATTCATATTAGATTTTTAGTGGAATAAAATCAGTACTGTATGTTAAATAATGGAATCAATAATTTTATACCTATATCCCTAAGGTGCATCCAGCCGAAATGGAATATCGAAATTCTGATGCACTGATAGCATCTCAAGAAACTATGTTCGCAATGGGCTGATAGTTGGCATCCTCTCCCATGCCCAAATCTGCTAATTCAAATAAAATTAGCAATGATATCTCTGATAAGAGCTATAATATAATATTGAAAATTATAATTATATACTATATACCTACAATAATAGAAGATAACCACCAATCTCAGTCTGATCATGATACAAACTATGGCATATAGCTCTATACAAATAAGCTAATACTGCACTACTCTAACTAAGTCTGCGTGCAAAATCTAAATCCTCTAATAATGGTAAAAACATCAACTTCACCTTGTTAGATGAAGTATCGGGCAAAAGGGCACCTCCTAGCAATCAAAGTATCTAACCCCTGACATATTGTCGCACCATCTTCTCTGGTGCATCATCTTCAATATGAAAATATCGATAGCGATCATCCAAACACTCCATCCTTAGTTGTGAATGATCGAAAAAATGAACATCCGGCTCAAATCCTAGTAGCCGACCACGTATAGCCTGCTACTCTTGAATGGTAAACTGTGGATCGGATTCTATAACTGCATCACCATCAACTAAAAGTTCGGTGAGCACACTGACATCCTATAATGTGATTGTCACCTCACCAAATGAAAGATGGAATGTGTGTGTCTCTGGACGCCATCGCTCAAGTAACGAAGTAATCAGACCAACATCTATCTATATCCTCCCAATCCGATATACTCCATAAAATCTCAGATATCGTAAATAGTCCATAACTCTATCTAGGATGTCCTCCATCCTCCATAAATCCGCATCTGCTCGATGTAAGCGGAGATGTCTGGGCTCCTGCAATATGATAAGATAATAAGACTACGTATATGATTTTAACAAGAATTTATTAAAATAAAAGTAGAAATGGAATGCTTACAGTGCCATCTAATATAGCCCATGATCAATGTATCTCCTACAATATAAGAACACTACGGTCTCGTGGACTCGGATGCCATGAATCATAAGCCATAATATAATAAAATGATATCTAAAACAATAACATACATCCCAGATTTATTAGTACATTAGAAATACTATATTAATTTAAATCATACATAAAATAGGTCTGCACATATATCCAACAACAATTCTGAGAATTAGACTTTAAACTATCTGAAATACATAGAGTAATTCAACTATCTGAAATACATAAAAAATTCAACTATAAAAAATACATAGTACTCTACACAAAACTTTGATGCCTTTAATTTCTTCCACTGTTTGAAGTTGATGCACCTCGAAGTAACCTAGGACAGCGACGACGATCATGACCCTATTTCTTACAAATACCATAATGATTCTTGCTTCTAATTTGCCCATCATCCATTTCATTTCGCAGTCTTATTGACTTTGGCTTGCCCTTCTGCTTAGGTCTCAAATGATGATGATTGGAAATACATGTAAACATATCTGTGGACATCCAATAGTCTTTATGTGGCAATAGATAAAACTCTCCACTCCAAGCATTCATATATGCCGCAATTATATGTGTCATCCATGAATCCACTAAAATGCACGGCAATTTCTTGGGACACAGATAATATATATGAACAGGGATATTTATAGATGCTCCACTTTTCACAAGAACATTTTCTTTCATTTAAAGTCACGGTATGAAAATTTTCTTCACCTCTTAATCCTATGCTTGCTCTCCTCGTAAGCACTTCGTATATCCCTCTTTGGATATTGAACGCTGTTACTCTATGCTGATTAGCTTTAACTTGATCTTCTACAATCTTAATTGCAATATGAGGAGTAAAAAAATTATTTGGACTATCCTGCACATATCTTAAGGCTTGGGCACATCTCGTATTAAAGTATTTCATAAGATGGTAAAATATCATTTGAACACAAGCAGTGATTAGCACATTTCCAGCTCATAAAATACTATTAAAAATTTTCGACAAATTTATAGTTAAGATACCATAGCGCGTGCCGGCATCATGTACCAATGTCTACTTTTCTTTTTCCAACTCAGACAACCAACTTCAATCCTCTGCATTCACTGTTCTGATCCTACCTATGATAAAATCAAACTTCCAAACTTGATGAGTACTCCCTACTTGCCATACTACTCTTTTAAGCTATGCATTTTTAAAGTGAGTGTTAAAATTATTGCAGACATGTCTTAAAAAGTATCAGTGATAGGCATGTGGTGGACTCCATCTAATAGACTCATCTACAATGGCATTCAATATACCTGGATGTCTATCAGAAATTAAACATATTCCATCTCTATTTTGTGCGACATATGTTTTGAGCCGAAGAAGAAACCAACTCCAACTAGCGGTCATCTCTTCATCCATAATTGCATATGCTAAGGGATAAATTTTATTTTCTGCATCAACTCTTGTGGCAATTAGCATCTTATCTTTAAATTTTTCATACAAGTATATGCCATGAAACAATACTATCGAGGTTTGCATTTTTGAGTGCAGCCATATAATTGAATAATTTTGCATAAGATGGTTCCCATTCTCCATAAATATCAACCAATGCCTTTTATTTTTCTAACAATACTTTTCTGTATAATACTGTGTATTGAAACTGTTCGTTAACAGCTGCCACAATAGCTTCAACTTTAAATCTGAATCTTTCTCAACAATATGCCGGATTAGTGTGCCAATCATCTTTCCACTTATATGTTTGTGGTCTCGACTCAACCCTCTAAATAAGCAAGTATGTAAACCCTCGTATCTGGTGATCTAGAAATATCCATTCTTTTTCAACAATGTAGCACGAAGCTTCCATTTACACTCTTATTTATTATCTGATGATGCACATCGTACAGACTACAACTTCGAATGTGACTGAACTACATTGTATGTCCGATACTTTCGAATATGATAAAGATCAACAGCTTTCTTTAGATCATCTTTGTTCTGAAAAATCAAATCTTTAAAAAATTCAATCATCGAAGAGCCAAAACTGATAGTCAAAGGACAATCTTCGACCAGCACTAATAGCATCACCATGATCTAAATTTAAGTCGCTAAAAAATTATGGAGGTTCATGCATCCTAGGTTCAGGTTCACCTATATTAATACGGGCTGATCATCTTGATCACCATCTTCATCTTCATCATTATTACTATCTTCATCAAGTCATTCTTCTTCAGCCTCATTCTCATATGACTCAAGACCTCGGTTATCAGAATTTATTCCAGTACTGATCCAATAATCATTATCCCCCATCTGAGTGTCATATCCCACACTTACTGCTACTTTCACCATAGGAGAAATCACTAGAAGAAAAGTCATCGTAGGGGAAGTTACCATAGAAGAAGTTACCATAGGAGAAGTCACCATAGAACTTTGAATATTTGGATAACTAGGGCCAACAGTATTACAATATTCTGTAAACATGGTTTCAGCACCAACGATTCGCACCGTAGGACTCAAGAAAGGCGAGAAAGGTCCAGGAGTATTGTACTCTTGGGTTAAAAGCCCACTAAAGTACCCAAATCTCGGTACCATTATTTGAGTAATATTTTCATTAGAGGGCATATCTTCTTTTTCAATATATAATTTAATATATCGACATTCTGAAAATTTCAGAGAAAATGTCAACATTTCTTGAACATCTTCATCATCACCAATTGGAACTAAGATATATTTGCTCTGCATTAACTGTCCCGATAAATTAAGTGATCTCCACCTTAGTTTTATTTCATACTTTTTTCTATCTATAGGAATATTACTATATAAATGGTTCAATAATTTTTGACGTGATAATGATGAAGACAACCTAACCATCCAGCTCGTAGGTTGACTGTATTGCACGCCATCTTCATCATTTTTTATTATGCTATCATAATATAATAGTAGACGAACCTGAGCACTGACCATTTTCTCAGTCAATTCTATGACAACATCAAAATCAAAATATAAGATAATAATAATTATTTTAATAAAATAATTTATATAATAAATACATCCTATCACCAACTAATAGGATAAAGTTAGGTCCTATCCTATTCAAAAATTATATTAATTCTATAGGTAATTACAGTAATCAAACAATACGCAATACGGATCGAGAGAAATTTTGACAGCATTTTTTCTTAGTTCTTCCCACATGGGAGGAGAACGAAAAAAAAATGCTATCCGAAATTTCTCTTGATCCGTATTGTATATCATTTGATTACTGTAATTATCTATAGAATTAATTATAATTTTTAAACTATCCAAAATGGATAATCAATTGATCAATGTACATAATTTAGCTAGATTATGTACATTTAATTAAAAGACAGATCTATGATTCTATGCAATGCAATATATTTAAAATCAAAAGATGTATCTTGAGAATGTGCCAAGCACTATCGCCAACCATGTCCGATCCAAAAATTATTTTCAAACATCGGATCGGGCTTAGGCCCGATGACTTTAGAAAAAGTCAAGTCTGGACCCATTTCTAAGAATGTAGCAAACATGAAATGGACCGCACACTATCCCTAACCAAATTCACTACAAATATTCTTTAAAATATATTTAAGATAAATAAATAAATTAATTAATTATTTAACATATATTAGCATTAAAATATTTAAGATAAATAAATTAATTAATTAACTAATTATCTAATTAATTTATTTATTTGAAAAAAAAAAAAAAGAGGGAGGGTTGGTTGGGGGGGGGGGGGGGGTGGTTGGTGGGGCTAAGGGCCGGTGGTAGTGGGGGTGTGGTGGCTGGTAGTGGTGGTGGGGTAAGGGCCAGGTAAGGGCCGTGATGGTGGGGGCGTGGGGCGGCCGTCGAAGGAAAGACGGCCTTGGGCATTGGTGTGGGGGCGGGGCGGAGGAAGGTAGCACGGGGTGGGGCAGCCAAATGGAGGAGAGGGAGGAGAAAAAAGAGAGAAAGGGGAGATCGGCTAAGGGCTGGTGGTGTGGGGGAGAAAGGTGGGGGTGGTGTGGCCGATAGTGGTGGTGGGGTAAGGGCCAGGTAAGGGCTGCTGGTGGTGGGGGGAGGAGGTAGGGGTGGTGGGGGGTATGAGGCGGCCGCCGAGGAAGGAAAGACGACCACGGGCATTGGTGGGGGGGGGGCGCAGACGGAGGAAGGCAGCAGGGGGTGGGGCAGTCAAATGGAGGGAGGGGAAGGGGGAAAAAAGGGGAGAAAAAGGAGATCGATGGATTCCTGAGGCGACAGAGGGAGGGCATCGAATGGGAGAGAAAGAGGATAGAGAGAGTGGCGGTGGCGGCGGAGAGTGGAGATCGATAGAGAAGATGTTTCGGTGGAGAGAGGATCACGAGGAAGTTGGGAAAAAAAGAAAAAAATATATATATGGTATTCTAAAAATACCATTTGGAATGGTGATTTTAAAAATGCCATTTCAAATGGTATTTTTAAAATTACCATTTGAAATTATGTTTTTGAAATCACTATTTGAAATAATATTTTTAAAATAATCATTTCAAATCGTATTTTTATTTGATTTCTCATAAGCCATGTATAGGTGGATGAGTAGGTTTGAAAAACATCATTTTAAATAATATTTTTTGGTTAAAAAATTATCATCTCGCTTTAGATTTTTGCATCATATTGATAATTAAATTAAAATTTATATTATTTTGATAAATTTTTTTTATTTTTACACCGGGAACTCAGAAATTTTACCGGTATTGCAATTTCATAATGAGAAAGTAGTACAAGGACCGGAAAAGCCTCATCAATCGTACCACATACAAACAATATGAAATAGATAAGGAAAGATGGGCCCACGTACCAGATGACATGCTGATAGCTAAGTGGCACGCACTAGTGGCAGAATTTGGAAAAGATAAGTAGCAGGTTGTAAAATAATTTTGTTTGACATCATGCTCTACATGTGTGCAGTCCTTCTAGGATGACAAATGTTCTAATTTTACTTGAAATACATACAGGACCGAAGCAAATCTTGTTCCTTGAGTCGGTCAAAGCAAGTCATGAGAAAAATGATAGGGACAAAATCATTCTTACAAGTGGAGTATTAGCTGGTATTAATATGGAATTGATACAAAATCATAAACCTTTTTGCAAGTTACAAGCATTAATTATAGCAAAAAAAACATCAAATTATAACATAGCTTTTTATTTTTTTTGGAATGCAGATGAATCGAGAAATTGGAGAGATGGCTCCATCGAGTGTTGTATGGAGACACACGGCACGATGAAAACATCATCTGGGTATCATGACATGCATCACGAGAGGTCTTTGTGAGTATAAATCTTACACTCCAATATCTATCACCTTTAATTTGTATATAATTGGCGCATACCTAGATCTATTTATTGACAATACTTAATTAATTCTTACGTGAATTCGGGTGCAATTAGCTAGCTTAGAGTCACAGCCCACCCCCCCCGAGTCAAGAGCCTTTGCACCCAGATGAGGAATATGCACGTGTATTAAAGGTATGGCCTGGATATTTTCATGGACGTGGAGCCCATTACAAATCTCCGGTGGTGGTCGAGACACGAGGCACGGTATGTATTCCAATTGGTCAGTAGAATATGATGCAAAAACAGGTCGCCATATTGCAAGAGCAGCTACAGAACAATCGAAACATCTTGGAAAGCCGCATGAATCTATTTGAAGCTTTCACGGCACGGTTCTCGGGTCAGAGTAGACGGGCAAATCCTTCGACATCCACTCGATTGGATGATGATTGGTGCAATTTGCGAACCAATAACTTTATAGGATCGACAACCAACATCCCTACGTTCCTAATAGTTAGGATCCCTACATGTCGGACAGTCGGCAGCCCTACATGCTAGACAGTCAATAGCCCTACATGTCGGATACGTGGCCACCTTCACAACCAAGGGTTAGTAACTAACCAACCCTATATTGCTTTGATTTCAATTTTGATCATCGGTTCATTGCTTGGATCCTTAGGCTTCACTTGTAAAATAATATATTGAATTATAAGTTTTTCTTTTTGTTGTTTTGTGAATCAGGTGAATGATATTGGGCCGTTAAATGATTTTTTTGGTTTGTTTTCTTTTGCCACTTTCATGAAGATTGTTTGGAATTTAATTTTGTTGAATCTTTGCTAGAATGTTAACATTCGCAACTTTATATTCATGTTTCTTGTAGAGCCAATATATATATGACATTTCTTCTCCAAATATGAGACCTCAAACTTGAGCCAAATATCTAGCACAATCATTGACCCTGTTTACTTGGTATGTCCCTTTATGTAAAATATACATTGAACTTGTTGGCTAATTCATCTATCTTATGTTTATTTTTTATTGATTGCAGACATGATCGATGCTTTTCTTGCTGCATGATCGTGCATGGATTTGGTTAGTTTTTGGACAACACATTTAAAGGACTTTTAGATCTATTAGTTAGTTTGCTTATTTTTGGTAACTTATGTTTGATAGTTATTGGTGCAGAATCTGATTGACGTCGGATCAGAACTAGAGCGGAAAAGATGAGGTCACTGCCACGAACTTGCAAAACAAAGTTTCATCCTGAGTCGGGGGTCACAGCTCCGGCAGGACTCTTCGACGATCAAGTCAGCTCTTCTGACCAACAGAAATAGAGTGCTCAAAAAAGAAAGTGGTAGAGTATCGAGAAGGAGAAGAGAGCTTAGAGAAAATGTATCTGAATGATCCCTTTTATAGATAGAGTATATAACAAACTGATGGTGACAGCCATAACCGTCTGGTAATGGGCCGCTCGAAGCTACATATAATTTATTATGGAAAGTGGTGTCCATTATCGCGACTTATCTGTCGAGAGTGGTGTCTATTGTCGTGACTTGTCCGTTGAGAGTGGTGTCCATTGGGGATTAATAGTCGAAGTTCGGATGAAGTTGCACTGGTGGTGAAGAGCTCTAAGTCACGATGGTTCCAGAGAAGTTCGAACTCCTTTAGGATCGTCTACATGTAGGTCGACTTGCATTGTATTGAGAACTGGACTTGCGTAGATAATGAGGTCCTTCTGGGTGACCGCAGGAGGTTCGACAGAAAGAAATTCTCCTTATCGATCGGTGGAATCTGGCTACAAAGAGTGTGGAAGGCCTGTGACTGAAGGAGTTCGAAAGGAGATCCGATGGAAAAGTCTGGAAGGAGTTCGACTTGCAGAGAAGCCCAGTTGAAGAAGAAGTCCAGAAGGAGGAGACTTGCGGAGAAGCCCGATCGAAGGAGAAGTTCGGAAAGAGGAGACTTGCAAGGAATCCCGACCGAAGGAGAAGTTCGGAAGGAGGAGAATTGCAGAGAAGCCCGACCGAAGGAGAAGTCTGAAAGGAGGAGACTGTCTTGGAAAGAATCGAAGCCGCGATTGAAGCTCTCCTATGATTATAAGTTTTGTTCGATCGAACACCAGACCGAGCTTTGACAGAAGTGGGGTTTATCCCTAATAATAGTTCTCCTACTCTTGAGTTTGAAATACGAAGGATGGGAGTACACAAAGGCGACCGTCGAAACTCTTTTTTGATTTCATGTTGGTGCCGAAACTTTTTGAATATGAAATGATTTGAAAAGATAATTTTTGAAGCTCCCATCAAAACCCGACCCCAGGTACAGTGCACTTAAAATCTTGCCAGCCGCCATCCGCACACCACAATGAGTGGGACATGCATCACCCGAGGATCGATGGGAGAAGGTCTATCATCATAGCCGTCTTGAGCTCCGTAGGTTATTTAAATCCATCTCCTTCTCCTAAGGCCTCACTTCTTCTCAAGCTCTTCTCCTTCTTCCTCTGAAGTTTCTCTTCCTGTCTGAGAGTTCTTTCGCCTCTCTTCTCTGTTCCTTTCGTTCGCAAGTGCTTTTTTACCCAATTTCTGTGACGCCCATCGTTCTATTGCTTTCCTCGATTCATCTCTATTAGTTTTGCAATCTTTTCCTGATTATTTTAATATCCTTTATGCTTCCTCCTTTCAATTTATTTAAGAAGATTTTACTCCTTATTTTCTCAATTTTTCGAGGACTTTTCAATTTGAATGTCTTCAGAGACCTCTCACTCGATCGGTTCTTGGAGCTCGTCCGATCCGACCATCTGAAACTCCGATCCTATAAGTGAGACCGATCTTAGAAGTATGTCCTCCCCGACCTTTGCATCGGAGGCGATCCCGTGCACCCTAACCCCAAATAACCTTTCACTAATTATGATTCAATATGGGATCCCTCGGAATATGAGCTAGAACTCCCTGGATCCAATGACCAAGCTTGCTTCTCTCTACCTGGCTGATTTTGTTTATACCTAGAGGCTCTTCACGATGGGTTAAGACTTCCCCTTCCATCCTTTGTAACCGAGCTTTTCTATTTCCTAACATCTCTTTGGCTTCTATAGCGCTGAACTCCTTCAGATTTCTTTCCCTCTGCTACTTGGCCGAAATTCATCCCACCATTTCGCTTTTCAGAAACTACTATACCTTCAAACATTATCCTTCTGTGAAGGATTAATGGTACTTCTCATCCCAATTCGATAAGAAGGATTTATTGAAAGGCGCTCCTTCCTCTATCCACCACTGGAAGGAGAAGTTCTTTTTCGTACATTATCCTACCTTAATGTTAGGGCTTCCTCCTTGGGATTTCTTGAGGAAATCAGTCCGTCGAGCTTCCACTTTAGATAGGGACGACCTCAATTCCGCTAATAAGCTTAGGACTTATCGGGCTCCACCCCTTCCGAAACTCCTAAAAGAATATATCCTGTTCAACATGGGTTTGAGTCCCCTCAACCCTGCAGGTATTTCTTTTGACTTTGCAAATTTTGATGAGTTTTCGTACATATATGTTGCTGACTGTGATTTCTTCTTTGCTGCAGAGATGGATACCCAGGTGGTGAAAATGCTCGCCAAGGGGCTTTAGCCCCACAAAAGAAAAGAAAAAGCCCCCAGAGAAAGCTCGAAGAGGGTGAAGGTTGATGCCTCGAGCTCTATGCCTGCCATGACTATCATCGCCATCCCCAAGGTTGTTGGGGGCACCGAGGTTATTCCTGCCACTGAGGTCGGTGTCGCTGATTAGGGCTTCATGCTCCCGACATCCTTAAGTCCCCCAGATGAAGACCGAGCTTTGCAGCCTCCCATCGAAAAGGATAAGGGAGGGGACAAAAAGGGGAAGAAGAAGGTCATCGTAAAGGTACCTCACAAGGCATGCCCTAGCAGGTCCAGCAACGACAGCAATAATCTGGGAGAAGACCTCTTCAATAACCCAAAGATCATCCAAAAATTAATCGATAAGCTTGCCGTGCCCAAGGTGGTGGACCAGATGGTCGGCCTCGACCATGCCCTGCTTGTCCAAGAGTCCCTCAAAACTTTCCTCAAGGTAACTATCCTGTCGACTCTCCTATTTTTCTTCTTCTTTTCTTTTCTTTTTTTTTTTAAATATGGTTTGCTTTCTGCAATTGGGCCACCAAATACTTGCGCACATCAGGATGGCGCATCATTTGAGGGCAGAGGCACTGAATACTCAAGAGGACCTTCAAGCCGAAGCCGACTCCCTTCAGGAGAAGGCTACAGAGGTTGACCGTCTTTTAAAAAAGAAGACAATCGAGGTCGAAGGCCTACAGGAGGCAATCAAAAAAGAGGAGCTCACCTTGGTGGGGTTAAAGGCCACTCTAGTCTTGGAGGAGAGAAGAAAGAAAGCCGAGGTTAAGGTCACCAAACTGAGAGATCAGACCTCCAGATTGATTTTGGAGGCAAAAACCCAAGTAGTGGAGTTCAAGGTTTTCTCCGAAATGTGGGACCTGAATGTTGCTTTCATCTAGGAGGCCTTCCAAAAGGGTTACGAGCTCTGTGAAGATCGAGTCGCTGCCAAGTTCCTTGAGCTTGATCTCGATTTCCTATATAGGGAAGACCCTACTGAAGCAACAAGCCCATCCACCGCCGCAGCCAAACCCTCTCTCATCGAAGTGGTCTTCGAATCCTCCGAGCCTGCTGTCGAGGTGCTCGAGCCCATGCAGGAGCCTGAGGTTGTCTTTGAAGTGCCAGTTGAACCCATTCTCGAGCCTGTGGCTACCTCTGGAGTGCCGAGCTCCTCTGCTGCTTTTTCTTCGAAGGTCGAGGGTCTTTAGTAGTTGTATTTTCTTTTTTGCTTTATCCTGTACTTGAAAAATTTTTAATCAATGAAAGTAGAACTTTTTTTAATTAATAGCTTAGAGTGCTTTTCATGCGTTGGATGCAGTCCCCCATTGATGCCTAGCCGCTACCTTAGAAAATTTCTTCAAAATCAGTAGTTAGAAATTTGAAGAAAGTTCACCACTTGAGAAAAAAATTAAAGAAGGCTAAAGATGAACTTCAAAAATCTAGAAAGAATGCGTCAGAGGTGATAATTGAGGTTATCCACCTTCGTAAGCTGCATATGAAAGATTCTATGACCTTCACCATCAAGAAGGGCAACTTCAAGAGAGAGTTAGCGGAGCTCAAGAAAAGTGCCAGCAATAAGTCTTGGGCGTTAAGAGCGAAGGTCGGCTCTCTCGAAGTCAAACTCCATGCGGTAAAGGAGAAGATTCAGTTATTGGAGGAGAGTTTGCCATGGTCTTCTAATAAGGCGCGATATGAGTGGGATTGGTTGAAGAAGTTCTCCATGCTTCAGAAGTAGTTGCATGATGCCGAGCTCACTTATGATACCTATCAGCTAGGTTGGAGCGAAAGGATATCCAAGCTTGAGCAAAAGCTACGTGCAGCTAACAGCAAGGTGGCTCGGCTCCAAAAATAACTTGATGACAGTCATCAATCTAGCATGAGCAAGGGATCGAAGCAGGTTGCCTCCTTGATGAGGACTCTAGGCGAGCTCTCAAAAGCAGTTGGAAAGGAGAAGGCCGAGGTTCAACGGCTAAAGATCTAGCTGTCATGCGAGCAGCAAGCCATTAAGGATGCTGAGGCTGAATCAAAAATTTTGAGGAGAAGGTTGCATGAATCTGAAGAGAACTATTGAAAGGCCGACAGGATGTTCCATGACAACTTAATAAGAAGAAAGAAACTCAAGGAGGAGGTTGCCAGCCTGAAGGAGTCATTGGTGATGGCTAGTTGCCCCAAGTCCGAGGAATCCGATCCTTCTTAGGACTTTGGCTTCATCTTGCTTCTTCTCTCTATTTTTTTCTGTATGGTCCTGCAGACCTTTACATTTACCTTCTCCTTGTAATCAGTTTTATCTTTAATAAAATAATATTTTCTCCGATTGTCCTTCGTTCTATACAAACTCAATGTTTGTTGATTGCTTTATATGCCTTACTTCATCTTTCATTGGCGTGGCTATTGGAGGTGTCATCCTGGAGATCTGATCCCGCATCAGGAAGAGGTTCATTGCCGAACTTCATTTTTATTAGGGCAAGATTCTCAGGATGAGGTCTTTTCCCTTTCTTGCATGTCTAGCCTCGCTTTATCGACTCTTTTTCAAGGAGAGTTCTGGCTTTTAGCAAGGTGATTCTTTCCGTCTTAAGTTAGCAGGATCTTTGTTTGTTCATGTTGGGATGAGGTTCCCTCCTATTTCTTACAAGGCCGTAAGGGCATGCAAGGGTCGTCGAAAGGGCCTCTCTCCTCATCTCATCTAAGATTAATGAGATCTTCATTTTGCTCATGTTAGGACGAGATTCTCCTTCTATTCCTAATAGGGCTGTTGGGGCACATTAGGGCCGTTGGAAGGGCCTCTCCCCTCATCTCGTCTAAGATTAATGAGGTCTTCGCTTTGCTCATATTAGGACGAGGTTCTTCTCTTGTTCCTAATATGACTATAGGGGCACGTTAGGACCATTGGAAGGACCTCTTCCCTCATCTCGTCTTAGATTAATGAAGTCTTCTTCTTTGTTTAAGAATGAAGTTCGATTAAACCATTTTCTATAATAACACAATTTTACAGACAGAGATATTGAAAAGAAAAAATTTTATTAAGATCAGATTACTAGTGATACATTCACAAGTTCTCCGAATTTTAGGGTCGTGGGAGAGTTGTCCCTCTGAGCTCCTTCAAATAATATGTTTCAGACCGGATGACCTCTTTGACTTCATATGGGCCTTTCCAATTTAGCATGAGCTTTCCTTGGTTTTGAGGTTGTGAAACAGCTGCTCACCGAAGCACCAAGTCTTCCACTTTGAATACTTTATCTTTGACCTTTGAGTTATAGTAGCGAGCTACTTTCTGTTTGTAGGCTGCCATCCAAACCCGAGCTTCTTTCCTCTTCTCTTCCAACAAGTCGAGGTTAGCTCTAAGATCTTGTGAGTTCTACTGCTCATTAAATGCCACAACTTGTGCTAATGGGAGCTTGAATTTTATTGGGATTACAGCCTCTATTTCGAAGGCTAAGGCGAATGGTGTCTTCCCAATTGACAATCTCTAGATAGTTCGGTATGTCTATAGTACGTGATAGAGTTCATCTACCCAAGTCCCCCTCTCTTTCTCGAGTCTTGCCTTGATACCTTGAAGTAGGATTCTGTTGGTCACCTCGGCTTCACCGTTTGCCTATGGGTGAGCCACTGATGTAAAATTATAAGAAATATCCAGGTCCTCGCAAAACTCGACAAATTTTATTTCAAACTTCTCCTTCGATCGGGCTTCTCTGCAAGTCTCCTCCTTTCGGACTTCTACTTTGGCTGGGCTTCTTTGCAAGTCTCCTCTTTCTGGACTTCTCCTTCGGTCGGACTTCTTCGCAAGTCTCCTCCTTTCGGACTTCTCCTTCAGTCGGGCTTCTCTGCAAGTCGAACTCCTTTCGGACTCCTCCATTGGATCTCTTTTCGAACTCCTCTAGTCATAGGCCTTCTGCACTCTTTGTAGCCAGATTCCACCGATCGACAAGGAGAATTTCTTTCTATCGAACCCCTTGTGGTCATCCAGAAGGACCTCATTATCTACGCAAGTCCAGCTCTCAATACAATACAAGTCGACCTACATGTAGACGACCTTAAAGGAGCCCGAACTTCTCTGGAACCATCATGACTTGGAGCTCTTCACCACTAGCACAACTTCATCCGAACTTCGACTATTAATCCCCAATGGACACCGCTCTCAATGGGCAAGTTGCGATAATGGACACCACTCTCGACTGGCAAGTCGCGATAACAAACACCACTCTTCGTAACAAACTCCATGTGACTCCGAGCGGCCCACTACCAGATGGTTATGGCTGTCATCATTAGTTTGTTACACATTCTGTCTATAAAAGGGATCCTCCAGATATATTTTCTCTAAGCTCTCTTCTTCTTCTCAACACTCTACCACTTTCTTTTCTAAGTATTTCATTTCTATTGGTCAGAAGAGCTGACTTGATGTCAGAAGGTCCTATTGGAGTTGCAACCCCCGACTTCGGATGAAAATTTATTTTGTAGGTCCTCGATAGCGACTTTATCTTTTCCGCTCCAGCTTTGCTCCGACGTCAACCAAATTCTGCACCAACAACATCAATGCCTTAAATTCGCCTAAACAAGCACTTTTCTCAAATCAATTCACGAAGACGGATGAGCATACATGACACCAAAGGTTGGGTAATCCTCAAGCATATGGCACTTGTAGAATAGAGATCTCATCACATTCACTAATTGGAATAAACCCACATCAGTCTGTGGTTGTTGTCAAATGGGAAGATCATGTAAGCTTCCTTTTTTTCTTTCTAAATCTGCTACTACAAAACCTATTGAAAAGATTCATGGCTCCAATATTTTCTATTCAAAATTTTCAGTATTATGCCGGTTTTACCGATGATTATACTTGCTATGTGTGGCTATTTCCATTAAGAAAGAAGTTATATTTCTTTGCTTGCTTGCTTAATTTTGAAAAAACTATCGGACGTCATGTTGAAGTAAAAATTAAAATTTTTCAATCGAATGTGGGGAGTGAATTCAGCAAGGGAGATTTTCTTTATTATTTGCAGCAAAATCTAATCTATCGTCAATTATCTTGTCCTAGCACTCCCGCGGAGTTCTCAAGAGGAAACACCAGCACATATGTGGGATTGGAGTAACCTTGCTTCATCACGTTGGTGTTCCAAAATATTATTGGGTGGAAAGTTTTCAGATGGCAGTTTTTCTATTCAATCGGCTGTCAACAAAAATTTTGGGTATAGAATTTCCTTATCAATGTCCTGTGGGGAAGCAACCTGATTATACTTGCTTTAGAGTATTTGGTTGCAGATGTTTTCCTTATTTAAGAGATTATGCCACAAACAAGTTCAATCATCACTCCGTGTATTCCTTGGCTATAGCGACCGCCATAAGGGATATGGATGCCTCTGTCCTCCAACCAGCCATATATATTGTTGCTGCTAGTTTCAGATGAGGTCTGGAGGCAAGCGACTGAGTTTTTTGAATAGAAGTGCTGAAGTGACTTGTAAAATAAAGTCCGAACCAGAGATTTTAGCTTCAGTAAAGATCCTCTGACGCTCAAGTCAGAAATTAGAAAATAGCAGGAGTAACTAATAATTCTCTAAGATAGATTACTTATATGGATCCTCAGAGTTTGATTATTTATAAAGAATATGGTTGAATTACTGTGAAAACATGCAGTTCCGAGGTTGTTGGGCCATTAGACATGCTATTACGGGCAAGATATTCTAGTCCTTATTTGCTCCCGCAAGATTAGAGAAGTTAATTATTTATGAACTTATCTATTTAAGGTGGATGGTTACTAAGATTTGTGTACTTCAGTTCAGTATTTGGGTCGGTGACCATACAAATAGCTCATATGGTCTAAGGTATTCATGATAGCATGCTGATCCAAGATATTTATGGTACCACCGTAACATATATATTTCCTCATATTTGGTGTTTGATGGAGTTCTCCATCTTCCTTGTACCAAAATACTGGATTCTTGGGAGGGATTACTAAGTTTAATGAATGGATAAATTCCTTAGCTGCTGCCCACAATAATTCTTCATCTTTGATTTTTCCTACTACTTCTGAAAACCACTTACCCACTAACCTAGCAACCACCACACCTACCATTTTATCCTACCCCACCTTCAATGACCCTTTTGGTGATGCCTTTGTACCTATCTCCATACCAACGTCCAGCCTTTACTAAAACTACACTGCAAGCACCTATTTTACATTATTCCCACACATTTTGCTCCTTACCTTCCAAAGGTTATGAGACGGCTCTCGATATTTCTTCTCTTACTCATTCTTTACCACCACCACCCACTGCTACAACTACCTCAAGTTCATTAATTGACCAGCCCACTTCTACCCATTCCATGATTACATGAAGCAAAGTTGGGATTGCCTAGCCCAACCCAGAATATGCCAACTGTCATGTAATTAATTCAATCCCTAGAGACAAAAACAATTAAATCTACCTTGAAGCATCCTGGTTGGCTTGCTGCAACGCAAAAAGAACTTGCTGCCTTACATCCAAATCATACTTGGATTCTAGTGCCACAGCCATTTGATGCAGATATATTGGGATGCAAATGGGTTTTTAAAACCAAATTGAAAGCTGATGGATCCCTTGAACGACTTAAAGCCCATTTGATTGCTTAGGGGTATGATCAAGTGCAAGGCATTGCTTTCATGAGACCTTCTCCCTTATTATTAAATCTAGGAGCATCTGAACAATTCTAACCATTGCTACTGTTTGTGGTTAGCCTCTTCAATAATTGGACTATAAGAATGCCTTTCTCCATAGCTATCTTAAGCAACGTATATATATGGAACAGACGCCAGGCTTCATAGATTCTGATCATCCATCCTATGTGTACAAGCTCCACCATGCTCATCCATCCTATGTGTACAAGCTCCACCATGCTCTCTATGGTCTCAAGTAAGCTCCAAGGACATGATTTGATTAATTTGGTTCTTAGGGACTATGGTTTTTTTCTACAGTGTTATTTATCCTTCATTATTTGTCTACAAATCTACTCATATTTTAGCTCTCTTATTATATAGACAATATGATCATTACTAGCAGCTGCAACACTCCTCTTGAGTAGTTTATTGGAAGCTTAAACTGTGCATTTGGCATCAAAGATATGGGTCTTCTTCACTAATTTTTAGGCATTAAAGTTTAGCACCCCGTTGGATGGTTTGTTTCTTAGCCAAACAAGGTATGCCACTACTAGTTTTGGTTGTGCCAATATGTCTAGCTGGAAGCCTGTTCGAATACCAATGGGTATCAAGTCTCGATCACATACTACCATCAAACCTTTTCATAATCCAACATTGTGTCGAAGTGTTGTTGGTGCTCTCCAATGCCTCACTCTTAGACAACTTGACATCTCTTATGTCATAAATTTTGCTTGCCAATTCATGTATAATCCAAGTTTTTGCCATTTTCAGATTGTCAAGAGGATTTTACGCTACATTAGGAGCACATTGAGTCATGGCATGCAAATTTTATCACAATCTACACCTATTTGCATTGTTTGATGCAGATTGGGCAGGTTGCCCTTTTATTCGGTATTCCACTATAGTGTACTATATCTCTTTTGATAGCAATTTTGTTTTATTGAATGCTAAAAAGCAAAGTTCTGTGTAAGATTTAGTACTAAAGTTGAATATCGATCTATGACATCTATAGCTGCAGAATGAACTTGAATTCCTTACCTTTTGTGAGATAACCCTGTCCATTTTCCCTCTTCTATGATAGCATTAGTGCTCTCCATATCACTATCAATCCGGTTTTTTATGCTCATACCAAACATATTGAAATTGACTATTATTATGTTCATGAAAAGATGGCTCTTGGACAGCTTGTCACTCGATACATACCGTCTCATTATCAATCAACATTTTCAACAAACCCTTAACAAAGCATGTTTTTAATCAGTTACGGGTCAAACTAGGCCTTTGGATTTCTTCCCGCATAGTTTGATGGGGGCTGATAACAACACTGATATAGGGATCAAAAAGATTGTCCAAATCAGTTTGATCCTCCAAATCTTCATCAACTTGGTAAGAAGCCGACCAAATCCTCTATAATTATTGAGAATCAACATGATTCTCCAAATATTTATCAACTTGGCAAGAGATTGGACAAATCCTCTCTGGTTACAAGAGATCAAAATGATTCCCTAGATCTTCATCAAGTTAGTGAGAAATTATGCAAATCTTCTATGATTAGATGACTGCTATAGCAACTTGAGAGATCCTTTCCTCTTGTATTGAAAAAATTTTCTATTATTTTATTTAAGTTTTGAATGTAATATTTTGTGTAATCTTGATGATATACAAAATCATGTATCGTCATTATAAATACAATGACATATATGCTCAATTCACACATTGAGATTGAGTTACCAAAAGCCTATTGTTCTTTATTTTTTTCTGGTCTAACCATTTTCAGTTGTGATTTTACATAATTGATCCTCACCTAGACAGCAAGTACATTACAGTGGTACTATGTTGGCACTGCTAATACATTCCCTTTATTTATTTTGATTTTTTTTCTTTTCAAAAAAAAAGAAAGAAAAATCTGACATTCAATTCAATTTAACCAGTTTTTTGCCCATCATGCCATTTTGCAGCATGTTCAACCAAAAATTACTACTAGATGGTTCATATAGCACGTGTTGACTGATTTATGATTATATTCTGTTTATGCAGTTCGTCCTTTTCATTAAGAATTCCTAGTTTTAATTTTGTATACACACCATATAGATTAAAATCTGAACAGTTTAAAACATCCAAATGGTTTTTGATATTAAGGCACTACCTCATCCAAAATTTAGAAATTGATGTATTGAAAAATGAATAAGTCATCTTTCATGCTTGAGAACATTTATTGATACACCAGAAGAGGGAGGCAACTCATGTAAGTTGTGCAACTTGGCTGTTGAACGCAAGATTCAAGCACCACTAGCACGAGGTATGTTGTTCCATGACGAAACAAATGGAAGGTCGTTTTACTTGGAAAATTAAAAATGATTCATTGGATGCCATGCTGACACAATGCTAGTCCCCTTATCGACCCTTAACAGTATGTACCAGCTGGCATGCAGCCAAAATCTTGGTTCAACATCTCATCCGCTATGAGTCGGATCCCTATTTGGAGGGTCCTTCACGGGTGTCTTAACATGACCTTCCAAGAAATAAATTTCCTACATATTTTCCATGACATGTTCATTAGATGTGCCAACCACTGCCATATATTCTTTCAGTTTTTTCCCCTCCCAGTTTTGGATAGAAAAGCCTTCTTACTTTTTGCTTCTGGAAAAGTTTAAACTAATTCTGAAGATTGTTATATGTTTGTAGCTGCTAAATGGCATCATACAACATTCTCATGATCATGAAATTTATCCTTGTTTGCTCCATGCACAAGCAACAAAAAAAAGTAGTTTTTTGCTATCATGGCTACCAAAAGTTTGTTAAAGTCTTTTGGTCCATTGATGACTAGAAAGGACAAGATACTGCATGTTATTTTCATGCGGAACATCTTTTATCTCTCTAAAACTCTACAAAGTATTTAGTACCCTCCTAGGTATATATGTGGGAGATGCAACGGTCATTCACTTCACAAGAGCAGCAGGCCAGGAGATTGGTACAGGAGACGTCGTAGACCAAACTCTTTTCAGGTCCTCTCCATTTAGTTTGGAAACTGTCTGCAAGAGACGTGGTTATCAGAGCAAGCTTCGTGGAGTAATCATATCCTGCCTTGATTGCTTTCTTGCTGAAGAAATGTCTAGCTTTTCCACTAACTCATGCTCTCCAGCCTTTTTCATTACCAAAGCTCAAGATGCGACCTGACTTGCTGCTTCAGAACCACCGATGCTGTTACCCATTGTTTGCCAAATATCTCCTCAATAATGGATTCAACATTTATAGCATATTGAAGAACAACTGTGAGGACTTTGCAATATGTCGCAAGACAGGTCTGATCATAGCATCCTTACTGCTGCAAGCACGGCCGTAGCATCTTCCCCTCTTCATTCTTGACCACCAGCGCTAGCAGGTTGGCAGTGCTAGCTAGTGGCATATACTGCATTGGTTGGTATGTGTCTGATATGGGAGTTTAGGTGTTGTTAAGATCCCTGTCGAGAGGCCAGTTTCGAAGTCATGCATGGATGAGCGTGAAGCAGCACCAGTCAGTGGAATATCACACTTCAATAATCTTTTGTTGAACAAATCGAAGGTTAATCTTAAGGGCTTCATTCACTGTGAATGATGTAATTTTATATAAGAATTAAATTGTGAAGATGGGAATAAAAAAATGCATGCTATGCATCTAGTACATTCTGATGCATGATCTTCACATTGTGGGGAAAAAACTCATGCATAAACTTGTGGCCAGAATTCTTGATTGCTCCACTCCACGTCCTTTTTTAAGATTTAAATAGAAAACTTAGCTCTATATGCAGTATGTTTCCACTGCATGCCCCATCTCGTAAAAATGCTCATCCCCAGCTGATGGCTAAAATCATGAACCAAGAAAACATCCTAAGATCATGCAAATAGAGAGCAGAGAGATTTGTGCCAGTAATGTAGGCAAATCTTCTGAATCAATCAAATTATCATATATAGATGCTGCTAACTTTGATGTTCGTTTGGGGCATTATTCAAAAGTCAAAATGCAGAAAAGAGTTTTAACCGACAGGCAATCTGCAAGAGTTAGAAGCATGCACTCCAGAAAAAATGGAGAAAAAGAACTCGGAAACTATTGATCATTTGTGAGGCAAAAAGTGCTGGAGGTAAGTGAAAAGTTCATATTTTATGAAATCACCATTATTATTCAACATTACAATGATCACACAACCCGAAATTACCATAAATATATTAACAGAATGAATCGGAAATGCATATCACCAGAGACAAGAGGCACTTGGGCAGCATAGGCATTTGCCATGAAGGCAAAGGGAGCTAGCTTTCACTGAAGAAAGAAAGAAGTTGTGTTTTCTTGATGCACCAACAAAGGACACAAAGTTGTAAACAATATCACCTGAATGCACCCAACTTACAGAACTTCCACATGCACAAAACCAAAAAAGAGGAAAAAACAACAAAACACATACAGAACCCCAATGGGCAAAATGTGGTACAGATTGAAGTCATGCAACAAAATTCCATTATTATCAATTTAACCACCTGCATTTAGCCACTCTTGTTAGTCCATTTATTGCCCAACAAAAGACTGCAAGGCCGTGAGGTCATTGATGTATAAAACAAATGCTAAGAGAAGCTTTGATCAATGATCAGAACCAACAGATGCACATGCTAAACATAAACCCAACATATAGGCAACAATAAGGCACATTAGCCTGCATATTCCCTTTTTCATATCCATTCTTTCACATAGGTTAAATTTGAAATTTGATTGTAATTCCACTTAAAGACTAAATGTAAAAAGAAGCAATCAGAAAAACAACTAAAATGGTGACAATAAACTTACAAAAAACAAAAAGCTTACAGCCTACAGATTAGTATGCAGATGCTAATTTTTGGGTATGTTCTTGCCAACAATCTTAGCAGGTGTAATACGGAGAAGATTTCCAGGTTTTCCAGGTACAGCTCCTTTTATCATGACAACTCGTAGTTCACTGTCTATCTTGACAATCTTCAACTTTCGGATTTTAGTTTTGGCATTTCCCATCCTTCCCGGCATTTTTTTACCCTTGTACACACGGCCAGGAGTGGTTCCAGCACCTATAGAACCCAAGGCCCTGTGACTCTTAGAACCATGAGTCATTGGCCCACGATGGAAATTGTGCCTTTTGATTCCTCCTGCAAGGATTAAGTGATGAAATGAGGAGAGTATTACATATAATGAGCACATCCCCCTTGTGATTGAATAGGTTTGTTAAATTTGTTAAACATAAAATCATATATCTAAACTTGGTTAAACTGAAAAATTTAATTATAAAAGAAATAAGAAAAAGAAAATATGCATGTTATAATGTAAAGATAAGGAATGAAACTTCAAGTCTGCAGATCAACAAGCCTTTAGAATCAGCTGGACTCTAGATATTAGTTAAACATCCTAAGACTATGTTGTTGGTTGTGCTCATTATTAAGGGTGCGTTTGGTTATACATTTTGATTTTTGATTTTTTATTTTTAAAAAATACTTTTTACTTTTTTGATTTTTATTATTGAGCAAAAGTAAAAACCAAAAAGCATATTTGGTAACTATGTTGCTATAAAGCAAAAAGAAAAAAAAGCAAAAAGAAGGAGACCAGGAGGTGCAGAGCTCGACGAGGGAGAAGGGTTTGGGAATAAAAAGCTTTACGAGGGAAAAGGGTTCAGGCTTTTTACTTTTTAGTTTGGCGTTTTAGACGTGGAACAAGTTTTAAGACTCAAAAAAAGCAGAAAAGCAAGTTTTGGAAAACAAAAAAATTTTGCTTTGCATATAAAGCAATTATTTTGCTTTTTTTTATATTTTTTGCTTTTTACTTTTTATGGTGTTACCAAATACTGCTTTTTGCTTTTTAAAAATCAAAAAGCAAAAAAAAGTATTTTTTTAATGGCTAACAAAACACACCCTAAATAAACAAATGAGTGTATCACGCCTTACCAAAACTTCATGGAATACACAAATGTATTTGAAAAACAGAAAGCCTGTCCCTGAGGCTGCAAATGCCTGGGTCACCGATAAATCTAGGACCAATTGCTGAGACCTAAACCGGCTACGAGATTCAACCAGTAGGGTACTAAAGTAGAACCAATTTCTACCCAGCACCTTGATGCAATCCAATCTTAGAAGCCCAAAGAATGAAGAAAAGTGAAGGCAGAAAACAAGACTCAGTTGAGAGAGTAATCATTTCTGTTTGTACACAGCTCAAAGTGATAAATGGAACGAGAACTGGAGAGAGTGGAAGCACAGTTGGTGAAAAATGTTCACCACCATAATTTAGTGATCACCACTTCTGAGAACCCAACCTCATCAACCCCGCAAAGGAAAAGATGGGTATAGAACCTTTCTACTTCAGGCTGATAAGAACTCATTAAATCAAATTACTAATATACAATTACCCAAAATAATCTTCACATTCGGCCAGTCTTGCAAAGTGGCTACAGTTTTGATAATAACCTTGGCTTGGATGTGATTTTCATGAAGTCACCAGAAATTGTCCTTTATAACTAACGAGAGTACAAATATATGGGATCGGACTTGCATCAACTTGGAATAATCTCAGAACTAAAAATGCCCAGGAATCTTAAATTTACATGCCAACCAGACCTGACCAGTTTGTACTTGATCAGTGGAAACTTAAACTTCAGATCCTAATCTAAATGGGATCAAATCAGAGATGAGATAAACCTGCAAAGTGTTGGGTGAAATGTATCCTACTATGCAATACTTTGAGATGGTAGGTGCCTAAAGAAAGCCTGCAAAACAACTAACTAGAGCGTCCTTTGGTGGTTTGCCTTCTTTAATTCCAATAGTTGAGCCTTTATCTAAATTATCCCTCCTGAAAATAAGCTTTGACAATGTTAAACACTGTTCGAGGACATCTTAAATGATTTCAATGCTGCCCTGTTCTTCATGTAATGTTTCAATTGACATCTTCAATTTCTGTTCATCTTGTAGTCAACCATCCAGTAAAGCTATAATTTAGATTTACTAGTTCTAGTGGTATAAACGACGATATAATGCTGAGAGACATCTAACTGGTTCATCCCTCTACATCCAATCCTATCTAACACATCCTTATTTAGTTTTTTCCAACCTTGTGATATGTTTGAGGAATCTCTTACCCTTGGAATCTAATGATGTCCTCCACCAAGAGCATATTGGATACCAAGGAACAGAGCGGACAATCTATTTCAATTCACAATCTTATAAGGCTGCAGCTTCTTTTCTCAGTCATGCGTCTTTCATTCCAAACAAATCTAGATATGCCTGCGCATTTCCTAACCAAAAGGTTCTTCCAGAGTCAGGAGCACCCAAAAGCTAATAACAATCCTCCATAATCAGAGGATCAGATTAGGTTGCTCAATGAAAGAAGAATTTTCCAAGAAAGAATTTGGCTATCCCTTAAATAGATTAATTTAACCTGCTGTTTGTTTTACCTTGAAACCCCTTGCCAATGGATTTGCCAGAGACATCGACCAGGTCGCCCTCCTTAAAGAGATCCTCGACGACGAGGCGCTGGCCGGGCTCGAAGCCGTCGACGCACTGAAGGCGGAACTCCTGGAGGTGGCGCATGGGGATGGCGCCGGCCTTCTGGAGGTGGCCGAGCTCCGGGCGGGTGAGCTTGCGGTCGCGGACGCGGCGGTAGCCGATCTGGACGGCGTCATAGCCATCGGTGGCGTCGGTCTTGACCTGGGTGACGATGTTGCCCTCGCGGAAGCCGACGACTGTGACGGGGACGACGGTGCCGTCGGGCTGGAAGAAGCTCATCATCCCCAGCTTCGTCCCCATCACCCCAATCCCGGCCTCCATGCTCATCCTAGTGACCCTTGATGCCCTTTCACCGCCACTCCAACCCCGGCCCTCTTTCGGGATTGTGGCCCTCAGCGAAAGGGAGAAGCCGAGGAAGGAGGAGGAAACGACGGAGAGGCGGGAGAGGGTCGGTCGAGCGAGGAGCGAGACCGAGATGTGGGGGTTTTGGATTGGCGCGACGGCCGACAACGAGGCGGAGGCGGAGGCGGAGGCGGAGGCGGAGGCGGAGGCGGAGAGGGGGCAGCAAGAGACCGCCATTCTCGTCGGTGCTAGTAGCGGAGCGCGTCCACTCTATCTATCAATATTGTCCTCCTTCGAGAGCAAGGGCTGAGGAGGCGGCTTTCGTTATCCTCTTCCAATCGGGACGGCGACCCATTGTGGTTCGCCCTTTTGTTACTTGGGCGCGTTTGCGTTTACCAATTCGGTCCGAAGCTTGCCTCTGGCTCTACACGGTAATGAATCACTACTTCAAATGACCGACACGCCCTGTAGCCCAATATAAGCTCCCGCATTTTTTTGCTTCTTCTTTTTCTTTTTTATTATTATTATATATATATATTTTTTGATTTTGGGTGGTTAAAACAAGGGGTAGTAGCTGTGTTACCTACGGTGCAAAAAATCGAGCACACCATCTAATCCGATTGATTTATATGGCATCTTCGTGGTGCAATGTGAGGATTGTCACTTCACATTAAATCAAATATTTGATGGTAGGAAAAAAAATGAAGGTGGGGTCGAATTTCATCGTCGAATATATTTAATACATATTATAATTTTTTTTAAAATTTAATATGATAAAAAAAAAATTTCTTCTAAGATAAAATATTTTTACTATTTTGTAGTTTGGTTGGATATTATGAACAACGTATTTCTCTCTCTTTTTTCTTATTTTATCGAGCTGTTTTTTAAGCATCTGGATATTTAAGATTTAGTCCGTAGAAACTATTGTATGTCTGAGATTGTTGATTATTTATTATCCTATCCAATTAGCAACATATCTCACCCATCAGGAAGTAAAATACTAATTATAAATTCTTTATTATAACTTTTTTTTGCAGTTTCTTTAATACAATAGCTCTTTTAGTAGTTAAACGAAATTAATACGTTAGATATGTTTCAATAATTTTTTTTTTTTATTTTAAAAATTAATATCATATAAAATCCTACCGAAAGTTATATAGTAAGCCATGATGTCATGATTTCTATCCAGCATAGTTTTTCATATATCATAATGACATATAAAATCAAAAATATGGCATCATATTATGAGATTATAGATCAAAATTATGACATCCTAATGGTAAAAGGCATCTCGAAGATAGTTTTGATAATATTATGACATTCTGTATCAAAATTATGATATTATATCTTAATATTATGATAAAATATCATTCAGGATTGGGTTTTGACATTTTTATGATATCCTATATTAAAATTATGATAATATCGTAGGTAAAAATTATGACATCATGTTCATAAAAAGCCTTCCGAAGATAGTTTTAATAATATTAGGACATTCTGTATCAAAATTATGATATTTTATTTAATATTATGAATAAAACATCTTCTAGATATCGATTTTAATATTTTTATGACATCTTAAATCAAAATTATGACATCGTAAATCAGAATTATGATATCTTGTTGGTATGTAAAAGATCTTTTGAAAATTATTTTGATAATATTATGACATCTTATTTCAAAATTATGATATTATATATTAATATTATGATAAAAATATCATCTAGGATTGGGTTTTAATATTTTTATGATATCCTAGATTAAAATTATGACATCGTAGGTCAAAATTATGATATCTTATTAGTAAAAGACCTTCCGAAGATTGTTTTCATAATATTATAATATCCTATTTTAAAATTATAATAGTATATATTAATATTATGACAAAAACACCATTCAGGATTAAATTTTGATGTTTTTATGACATTCATGGTAAAACTTATGATATCATAGGTCAAAATTATGACATCCTGTTGGTAAAAGATCTTCCGAATGTAGTTTTGATAATATTAAGATATCTTGTATCAAAATTATAATATTATATATTAATATTATAACAAAAATACCTTCGAAAAGATGATTTTGATGTTTTATAATATTCTAGATTAAATTTATGACATCGTAGATCAGAATTATAATATCCTATTGGTAAAAGACCTTGCAAAGATTATCTTGATAATATTATGACATCCTATTTTAAAATTATGATATTATATTATTAGATATGAGTGCCTTAAAAGTCAGAATTAGCTGATACTTGTAATATACTTCTAAGGACAAAATTATAATTTTGACTATAAATAATAAAATGGATTATTTTCTATCATATAAGTGTATTTAGTATTTGTGATACATCTCTTGAGTTAATGGTAATGATAATTCATATTTTCAAGAGTTAAAAATTTAAGACATGAATTTTCATTTATTAACTCATAAAATGCTCCTGACCGTAGGATCATCATGAGGATGGTGATTGATTCAGAAGGTTAGTGTACAATCGCTTCTTTATAGTAGATAAATCTTAAGTCTATGATGTAGAGACATCGAAGCGAGAGTATAGATACTCGTTAGAGAATGAGGGCACTGAGTGTAACTACTTCGAGTAGTCATAAGAAAGTCTACCTTCTCGTCGATGACTGACTCGAAGCTGCAGTGGTGTATCTAGTTCTTTGATCTGAGATGCATCGGCAGTTCACCTTAAGGGTGTTATAGTTTAACTACACCATGACTCGGTCTCCTAGCCATTCAGAACCCTGAGGTGTATGTTGGCTATAGCATGTTCATTGTAGGAATTAGATTGCACCAAGATAGAATCTATCTACCTCGGTAGAAGAGGAGCAGCCCTATGATGATCATGAGAATCAAGTCCATAAGCCCATGGCCATGGCACAGTGTGAAATAATAGAAAGAGTTTCTATTAAGATTTTCACATCGAACTTGAATCAAATGATTAAATTATATGATAGAAATTAGGGTTTGACGCGTTCACCTTAACCCTAATCTGATCGAAGCTCAAGATAGAAGAACTTAATCATACAAGTAGCTGCACCGAGAGGTTCATTTTCAATTTTGATGGATTACCACCATATGCTGCTAGGTATCACTGGTGGATTTTGGGAGCAATTAGAATGATTTAGATGATCGATCATTCTAAGTTGTCTAAATCAGAAGAGTTCTGATCCATCGAAAGAAGTTTCGATGATGTCGATGATGGAGATCATGGCATATCCCATTATCATATAGAACTGAACCTAACTGAATCACACAAATAAGGATTTAGATCTGGATATCATCAATTGGACTAACCTAGTTCAATTGATTTGAATATAATTCAATTAGGTTCAAGAAAATCATGCTAGCACACGATTGAGCCTAACGTTCTCCTTTTTCTATCATAAAAGTTGTCTCGACTAAGCCAAATGAGTTTGTGCTCACTCAGGTATCTTTATCTAATCTGACTGGAGCTTGTCCAAGTCAGAAAAAAATTATCTTAATTTATGAGATAAATTTGAGACAACACCTGCCATTTTCCGTCACCTGCTAATTCTTGTACTTTGACTTGGTCAAACATTGACCTTTGACCCTTGGACATCTACCCATGTGTCATGCACTTATTGGAGAGCAGATAGGGGCTTGTCCCCTCTCTGAAAATTGGAAAGAAGGGGGCGTATGCCTAGGATGGCGTGCGCCCATGGATAGGGATGCTAGAGTCCTATACGGATGGGACTCCAGGTTGCTTCTTGGTTTCTACTTAGGTGGCCCTTGGGTATCTACTTTAACCAGTCTTGGGCACCATCTAAGAATGAACCTGTGGGTCTCTAATTTGATTGGATCAGGTGATGTTATCCCACTAATCAGATTTAGATCTGATTGCATGAAATAATGTGATTGGCCGGGGTGATGCAGCACTGCATGGCACAGTAGAGTCTATAAATAGATCCTATCTGCACCCACTTCTAAGCTCTCCTCCTCTTAGCCACGCCCTAAGGCTGCCCCTCTCCCTTCTCTATGCCACCATCTGGCCCTCTCTCTCCTCTCCATGTCCAAGGAAGTTGGGCCTTCAGATTAGTGTCGGTCAGGCAAAAAAAGACTGACGAAAAAGGAAGAAGGCAGCATTGCTGCAGAAACGATGGGTGATCTTCAGAAGAAGTTTTGAAGATTCTATAAATTAGATCCAGATCTAATTTTTAGAGAAAAGAAAGAGAAGGAGAAGATCTTCAGATCCAGTCCGAGTGGATATCGGTAGAGGTCAGGCGCTTGCGTGGCTAGATCCAGAACCTCAGGGCTTCGGCAGGATCATCAACGGGTAATCAGATTACCCAGAATCAAGGTAAAATTAACTCAAAATTAATTTAATTTTATCTTTTTATTTATCAAATCATAAAATTAGATCTAAAAAGTGTTAGATCTGATTAGGATCTAAGAGAAAATTTTTGAAATATGACTCTCGATCCAATCAGATCAGAACGAACCTGACCTAGGAAATCAGGATTTCTCTTCAACTGGTATCATAGCTAGGTTCTTATAAAATTTATTTAGATCTAATTTAATTTAATTAATTAATAATTTTAGATATCACATGAGATGTAACTAGATCTAAAATTAAAAAAATAAAAAATTAAAATTAATTAATTTAGATCTAATATATATGAGATACATAACTAGACTAGGAATAGAATTGTTCTATATGTAGTCTAGTATAATCATATTTTTTATTTGATTAAATATAATTTTTAGATCTATTTATTTACTATTTTTTTATCTTATAAATATTATAATCAGATCTAAAAATAGAAAATAAATTAAATTTAATTTGTTCGTATGAGATATGATAGTTGCATGTTTAGATAAGTTGTAGAATAGTTCTGCAAATAGGTCTAGATTAAATTTTATTTGATAAGATCAAATTTAAATTTAATTTTTTAGATGATTATGAGATAATTTAGATCTAAAAAATATGCATGCATGATATATGTGATATATACAAAACATGTTTTAGTTAGATCTATTTTTTTATATGAGATATATGCTTAGATCTAATTAGTTTTTGTAGATTAGTTGTATTTCTGATTAAGGCATTCCCCTTGACCGTCCGATCATATAAGAACAAAGTAGGGCTTAAAGACCCTCTCCTCCCATTCGATGGGGTGTTCTTATGATGTGTAGGGGTGCTGCACGTTCATCCTTAATCAGAAATTGAAAACTTACTTTCTATAAAATCCTAGATCTTGAAACCTTAGAATCTTATTTATATATTTTATTTCTGAACCTTAAACTTAATTAAGAATTAAGATTATAAAATATATTAGGTCTAAAATTAAGAATTTTCAGATCTAAGACATGTTCATAAAATTGGGTTCAGAATTGGGTAGCTCAATTAGGTCTGACGGTTGATCAAATCGAATCAAGAGTTGATTAGATAGGATCAACAATGCTTAAATTGACCAGCCTAATAGGATTAAGTCTGGGTCAAGATCGTGTCACGTGAGTGATCGATCAAACTAAGACCTAATTAGGCTCAGTGGTTAGAGTCTGATTGTAGGCTAACCCGATTGGTTCTGACTCAACAATTTAGTGTCTAAGATAAGTTTGGCAGATACGACCGACTGGTTTTTAATTGGGAGCTACTTAACTCGAATGCGTTCTTGTCGAGTTAATGACATATCCCTTCCATTGGTCTCACTTACCTAGCCATATTTGTTGACTCAGTTCTGATCTGAGGTGGTCAATAATTCGAGCTAACCCATGCCACTAGGTTAGTCATAATAGTTATGACTATGTCAAGTCTAGTTTAATAATTTCTAAATTAAAACTCCCTAAGAAAAGATTAAGTCTAAGGTCTTCCACCATTGTAGGTATGCAGACCCTTTCCGGGATTGATTGTTCTTGGCTGGTTACAGTGGCTCAGTTGCACTGGAAAGATGCAATTATCTGGTTCTAATATGATATAGGGGCACTGTTAAGGACTCATTGAGAGGACCTCTCCCTCATTCTCTCTTAGATTAAGTGATCGTTCTTCTTTTTTAAGAATAAGTTTGATCAAACTATTTTCTGTAATAACATTAATTCACAGACAGAGATATTGAAAAAAAATTTTTATTAAGTGAGATTCTAGTGATACATTGCAGTTTTCGAATTTCATCGATGGGAGTTGTCCCTCTGAGCTCTTCAGATAATATTTCGCGCGGAGACCTCTTTGACTTCATATGGGCTTCCCAAATTGGTGCAAACTTTTCTTGACTTTTGAGGTTGTGAAACTAGCTCGCCAAGCATAGCAGTCTTCCACTTGATACTTTATCTCTTGACACTTTGAGTTAGTAGCGAGCTACTTTTGTTTGTAGGACTTGCATCTAGATCCGAGCTTCTTCCTCTTTCTTTCTAAAGGTCGAGGTTAACCCTAAGATATTTGTGAGTTTTGCTGCTATTAAATGCCACAACTGTGCTATGAGAGCTTGAATTTTATTGGGATTGACAGCTCTTATTCGAAGGCGTAAAGGCGATGGTGTTCTTCCATTGACATGCTCTAGTAGTTCGGTATGTTATTAGTACTGATAGAGTTCATTATCCTCAAGTCCCTCTCTTCTCCGGTCTTGCATGTGATACTGAAGTAGGATTCTGTTGTCCTCGGCTTCACCGTTTTGGCTATGGGTGACCACTGAGATGTTAAATATTATAAGAAAATATCCAGGGTTCGAAAACTCCGACAAATTTTATTTAAAACTTTTCGCTATGAACCTCGGGGCTTCTCGCAAGTCTCCCTCCTTTGGACTTCTACTTTGGTGGGTTTTTGCAAGTTCGTCTTTCTGGACTTCTCCTTTCGGTCGGACGTTCTTTCGAGTCTCATCCTTTCGGACTTTCTTCAGTCGGGCTTCTTGCAGTCGATACTCCTTTCGGATCGCTCATTGATCTCTTTTCGAACTCCTCTAGTCATAGGCTCTGCAATCTTGTAGCCAATTTCCACGGATCGAACAATGATGAATTTCTTTCTGATAGAACCTTGTGGTCATCCAGAAGGCCTCATTATCGTAAACGCAGTCCAGTGCTCTCATAAATACAAGTCGAACTAATGTAGACGACTTAGGGCCCCGAACTTCTCTGGAACATGAATGATTGGAGCTCTTCACATAGCACAATTCTCCGAATTCGACTATTAATCCCAAGAACCGCTCTCGAATGGGCAAAGTTTGCGATATATGGAACCACTCTGATGCTGCAATCGCGATATACAAACAATCTTCGTAACAAACTCTGTGACTCGAGCGGCCCTCGCTCTTCACTATCGAGATGGTTATGGTGTCCATATTAGTTGTTACACATCTTTCTATAAAAAGGGATCTTCCAGATATTTTCTCTAGAGCTCTCTTCTTCTTCTCTAACACTCTACCAATTCCTTTTAAGTATTATCATTTCTATTGGTAGAGAGCTATGATGTATAAGGTCTTATTGGAGTTGAACCCCGACTTCGGATGAAATTTATTTGTGGTCTCGATAGCAGACTTTATCTTTTTCCCGCTCTATTCCCCCCCGTTTGCTCGACTCAACCAATTTCTGCAGCCAAAACATAAATGCTTAAATTCGGCTCTAAACAAGCATTTTTTCAATTAATTCACGATTAGACGGATGAGCTACATGAGAAGACCAAGGTTTGGGTAATCTCAGCATATGGCCTTGTGAATGAGTATTTATCAATTCCACTAATTGGAATAACCACATCAGTCTGTGGTTGTTGGTCTAAATGGGAAGATCAGTGTAAGTCTTCATTTTTTTCTTTCTAATCTGCTACTAACTAAAACCTATTGATAAAAGATTACAGCGGCTCAGATATTTTCTATTCAAATTTTTCAGTATTATGCCGGTGTTTAAGATGTTTACTTGCTATGTGTGGCTATTTCCATTAAGAAAGGAAGTTATATTTCTTTTGCTTGCTTTGCTTTATTTGAAAAAACTATCGTCATGTTTGAAGTAAAAATTAAAATTTTTAATCGAGATGTGGGGGTGAATTTCGGCAAGGGAGATTTTTTTATATTTGAGGCAAAATGCGTATATCTACGTCAAATTATCTTGTTTAGCATTTACCCGGGAGTTTGCTCAAGAGGAAACCCAGCACATATGTGGGATTGGAGTAACCATTGTTCATGCCGTTGTGTTTCCAAAATTTTATTGGGTGGAAAGGTTTTCAGAATGGCAGTTTTTCTATTCATCGGTACTGTCACAAATTTTTGGGTATATGAATTATCTTATCAAGTGTCCTTGTGGGTGAAGGCACTTGATTATACTTGCTTAGGAGTATTGTTTGGTTGCAGATGGTTTTCCTTATTTAAGAGATTATGCACAACAAGTTCATCATCATCGTTATTCTTGGCTATGAAGCGCGCCATAGGGATACTGGATGTGTCCTCACCAGCATATATATTGTTGTTGCTTAGTTTCAGAATGAGGTCTGGAGGCAAGCGACTGGAGTTTTGAATAGAAGTGCTGAAGTGACTGTATAAATAAAGTCGAACCGAAGAGATTAATTAGCTTTCAGTAAGATCACTCTGAGTTCAAGTAGAAATTAGTAAATAGCGGAGTAACTGATAATTCTCTACGATAGATTCATTATATGGATGCTCAGAGTTTGGATTATTTATTAAAGATATGGTTGAATTATGTGAAAACTGCAGTTCGAGGCTTGTTGGGCCACTTAGACATGCTATTACGGCAGATATTTCTAGTCCTCTATTTTGCTCCGCAAGATTAGAGAATTAATTATTTATGAATTATCCTATTTAAGGTGGAATGTTATAGATTTGTAGTACTTAGTTCAGTATTGGGTAGGTGCACCATGACTAATAGCTCATAATGGTTCTCAGGTATTGCATCGTAGAGCTGACCAAGATGATTTATGGTCACGTAACATATTATTTTCCTATATTTTGGTTGTTTGATGGAGTTCTCCTTCTTGTACAATATATCTGGATTCTTTGGGAGGGATCTCTAAGTTTAATGAAGGATAAATTCTTAGCTGCTGCCACAATAATTCTTCATCTTGGATTTTTCCTAATACTTCTGAAAACCATTGACCCTAAATATGAACCACCACCTATTTATCCTACACTTCAGTGACCCTTTTGGTGATGCCTTTGTAGCTTTCCATACACGTCCAAGCCTTTACTAAAACTACTCTGCAAGGACTATTTTCCTATTATTCACACTTTTGCTCCTTACTTCAAAGGTTTATGAGACGGCTTTCGATATTTCTTCTTTACTCATTCTTTGACACCACCACACATGGCTACACTAATCAAGTTATTAAATTGGACGCAGCCACTTCTACCATTCATGATTACATGAAGCAAGTTGGGAATTGATAGCCCAACCCCGATATGCCAACTGTCATGTAATTAATTTCAATCCTAGAGACAATAAATCAATTAATTAACTGAGCTCTGGTTGGCTTTTGCAGACGCAAAAAAGAACTTGCTGCTTACTCCAATCTACTGGAATTCTAGTGTACAGCTTTTGAATGCAGATATAATTGGGATGCAATATGGGTTTTTATAAGCAAATTGAAAGCTGATGGATCCTTGAACGACTTAAAGCCCATTTGATATGTAAGGGGATGATCAAGTGCAGGCATTGCTTTCATAGAGACTTCTGCCTTATCTAGTTAAATCTAGGAGCACATTGAACAATTCTAACATTGCTACTGTTTTGTGGTTAGCTTTCAAATAATTGGACTTATAGATGCTTTCTCCATAGCTATTAAGCACGTATATATATGAACAGACGCCAGGCTTCATAGATTCTGATATCCTCCTATGTGTACAAGGCTCCACATGCTCATACCATCCTAATGGTTTTATCAGAGCCTCACATGCCTTCCTCTATGGTTCAAGTTGCTCCAAGGACATGATTTTGATTAATTTGGTTTTAGGGACTATGGTTTTTTCTACATGTTTTTATCTTCATTATTTGTCTACAAATCTACTCAATATATTTAGGTCTTTATTATAATAGAAATATGAATCCATTACTGAGCAGATGCACACTCCTCTTGAGTAGTTTAATTGGAGCTATATACTTGCAATATTGCATCGAAAGATATGGGTCTCTATCTAATTTTTAGGCATAAAAGTTTAGCAGCCGTTGGATTGGTTTTGTCTTTTCTATGCAAGAAAGGTATGCCACTATAGTTTTGGGTGTGCCAATAGTCTAGCTGGAAGACTGTTTTCGAATACCAAGGAGATCAGGATCTCGATCACATACTACATCAAACCTTTTTCATTAATCAACATTTGTGTCGAATGGCTTGTTGGTGCTCTCAATAGCCCTCACCTTAGAAACTTGAATCTCTATGTCATAAGATTTTTTGCTTGCCCAATTCATGTATAATCAAGTTTTGCATTTTAGTTGTCAAGAGGATTTTACGCTACATTAGGAGACTTGGTCATGGCATGCAATTTTCCGAATATCTATCACTACTGCATTGTTTGATGCAGATTGGGCAGTGTGCCCTTTTATGTGTATTCACTTAGTGTATTATCTCTTTTGATAGCATTTTGTTTTATGGAATGCAAAAAGCAAAGTTCTGTGTAAGATTTAGTATAAAAGTTGAATATCTGATCTATCTGACATCTATAGCTGCAGAATGAAGCTTGAATTCCTAACTTTTGTGAATACCTGTACATTTTCCCTCTTCTATGATAGCAATTAGTGCTCTCATATCACTATATCGGTTTTTTATGCTCATACCCAAACATATTGAAATTAGACTATTATTATGTTATGAAAGAGATGGCTCTTGGACAGCTTGTACTCGATACAATACCGTCTATTAGTCATCAATCATTTTCTAATACAAACCCTTTACAAAGCATGTTGTAATCAGTTACGGTCAAACTAAGGGCTTTGGATTTCTTCCCGCATAGTTTTTGAAATGGGGCTGATACAACAATGATTATAGGGATCAAAAAGTTGTGAATAGTTTGATCCTAGCCAATCTTCATCACTTTGGTAAGAAGCCGACAAATCCTATAATATATTTGAGAGAATCAAATGATTCTCAAATATTTAGTCACTTGGCAAGAGATTGGACAAATCTCTCGTTACAGGATAAAGATGATTCCCTAGATCTTCATAAGTTGTGAGAAATTATGCAAATTTTATGATTAAGATGACTGCTATACAATTGAGAGATCTTTCTTCTTGTATTGAAAAATTTCTATTATTATATTTAAGTTTTGAATGTAATCATTTGGTTATCTTGATGATATACAAAAATCTGTTCGTCATTATAAATACCAATACATATATGCTCATTCACACATTGGAAGAATTGAGGTTAACCAAAGAGCCTATTGTTCTTGTATTTTTTTTCTGGTTAACATTTCAGTTGCTGATTTTTACATAATTGATCCTCCCTAGACAAGCAAGTACAATCACGTGTATGTTGTGGCACTGGCTAATATACATCCCTTTATTTATTTTGATTTTTTTTTCTTTTTCAAACAAAAAAGAAAGAAAAATCTGACATTCAATTCAATTAACGCCCAGTTTTTTGCCCATCATTGCATTTTGCAGCATGTTCAACCAAAAATTACTACTTAGATGGTTCATATAGACGTGTGTACTGATTTATGATTTTTCTGTTATGCAGTTGTCTTTTCATTAAGAATTCCTTAGTTTTAATTTTGTATAACACTCATAGATTAATTAATCTGAAAGTTTAAAACATGTCCAAATGGTTTTTGATATTAAGGCACTATCCCCTCCAAAATTTACGAAATTGATGTATTGAAAATGAATAGTCATTTTATGCATTGAGAAATTTATTGATACACGACAGAAGAGGGAGGCATCCATGTAGTTGTGCAACTGGCTGTTGAAACGCAAGATTCAAGCACCTAAGCAGAGGTAATGTTGTTCGCATGACGAAACCAAATGGAGGTCGTTTTACTTGGAAACTTAAAAATGTTCATAGGATGCCATGGCTGAACAATGCTAAGTCCCTTATAGCGACCTTAACATGTATGTCCCAGCTGGCATGCCAAGCCAAATATTGGTTAACATCTCATCGCTTAGAGTCGGATCCTATTTGGAGGGTCTTCACGGGTGTCTTAACATGACTCTCAAGAAATATAAATGTTCCTACATATTTTCCATGACACATGTTCAGTTAGATGTGCCACCACTGCCATATATTCTTTCAGTTTTTTCCACCTCCAGTTTTGGATACGAAAAGCCTGCTCCCTCTACTTTTGCTTCGGAAAATTCTTACAACGTAGATTTGCTAAGGATGTACTGTTAGCTCTAAATGGCATATATAACTTCTCTGATCATGGAAATTTATCCTTGTTTGCTCCATGCACAAGCAACAAAAAAAGTAGTTTTTGCTATATGGCTACCAAAGTTTTTAAAGTTTTTGTCCTTGATGCATAGAAGGACAAGATACTGCTTTATTTTCAATGCGGAACTCTTTTATTCTCTAAAACTCTACAAGTATTTAGTACTCTCCCTAGGTATATATGTGGGAGATGACGGTCATTCCTTACAGAGCCAGCAGGCCAGGAGAATTGGTTAAGGAGACGTCGTAGACGCAACTCTTTTTCAGGTCCTCCATTTAGTTGGAACTGTCTGCAAGAGAGTGGTTATCAGAGCAAGCTTCGTGGAGTAATCATATCTGCTTGATTGCTTTCTTGCTTGAAGAAATGTCTAGCTTTTCATAACTCATGCTCTCCAGCTTTTTCATTACAAGCTCAAGATAGCGACGTGACTTGCTGTTCAGAGACACAGCTGCTGTTACCCATCTGTTTGCCAAATTCTCCTCATAATGGATTCAACATTTATAGCATATTGAAGAACAATGTGAGGACTTTGCAATATGTCGCAAGACAGTCTGATCATAGCATTCCTTACTGCTGCAAGCACGGCCGTAGCATCTTCCCTCTTCATTTTGACCAACCAGCGCTAGCAGGTTGGGCAGTGCTAGCTAGTGGCATATACTGCATTGGTTGGTATGTGTCTGATAGGGAGTTATGGTTGTTGTTAAGATCCTGTCGAGAGGCCAGTTTCGATAGTCAATGCATGGAGAGCGTGAAGCAGCACCAGTCAGTGGAATATCCACTTCAATAATCTTTTGTTGAACAAATCGAAGGTTTAATCTTAGGGCTTCATTCACTGTGAATGATTAATTTTATATAAGAATTAAATTGTGAGAATGGGAATAAAAAAATGCATGCTATGCATCTAGTACATTCTGAATGCATGATTTCACATTGTGGGAAAAAACTCATGCATAAACTTGTGGCCAGAATTCTTGATTGCTCCACTCCAGTCTTTTTTAAGATTTAAATAGAAACTTAGCTTACTAATGCAGTATGTTTACTGCATGCCCCATCTCGTAAAAATGCTCATCCCCAGCTGATGGCTAAAATCATGAACCAAGAAACAATCCTAAGATCATGCAAATAGAGAGCAGAGAGATTTGTGCAGTATGTAGGCAAATCTTCTGAATCAATCAAATTATCCATATATAGATGCTGCAACTTTGATGTTCGTTGGGGCATTATTCAAAGTCAAATTGCAGAAAAGAGTTTTACCGACCGGCGAATTGCGGAAGAGTTAGAAGCAGCATCTCAGAAAAATGGAGAAAAAGAACTCGGAACTATTGATCTTTGTGAGGCAAAAAGTGCTGGAGGTAAGTGAAAAGTTATATTTTATGAAATCACATTATTATTCAACATTACAATGATCACAACCCGAAATTACAATAAATATATAACAGAATGAATCGGAAATGCATATCACCAGAGACAAGAGGCACTTGGGCAGCATAGGCATTTGCCATGAAGGCAAAGGGAGAGTAGCTTTCACTGAAGAAAGAAAGAAGTTGTTTTTCTTGATGCACAAAAAGGACACAAAGTTGTAAACAATATCACCTGAATGCACCCAACTTACAGAACTTCCACATGCACAAAACCAAAAAGAGGAAAAACAACAAAACACATATAGAACCCCAATGGGCAAATATGTGGTACAGATTGAAGTCATGCAACAAAATTCCATTATTATCATTTAACACACCTGCATTTAAGCCATCTTGTTAGTCCATTTATTGGCCCAACAAAAGACTGCAAGGCCGTGAGGTCCATTGATGTAATAAACAAATGCTAAGAAAGCTTTGATCAATGATCAGAACCAACAGATGCACATGCTAAACATAAACCCAACATATAGGCAACAATAAGGCACATTAGCCTGATATTCCCTTTTCATATCCATTCTTTCACATAGGTTAAATTTGAATTTGATTGTAATTCCACTTAAAGACTAATGTAAAAGAAGCAATCAGAAAAACAACTAAAATGGTGACAATAACTTACAAAAAAACAAAAGCTTACAGCCTACAGATTAGTAATGCAGATGCTAATTTTTGGGTATGTTCTTTGCCAACAATCTTAGCAGGTTAATACGGAGAAGATTTCAGGTTTCAGGTACAGCTCCTTTTATCATGACAACTCGTATGTTCACTGTCTTCTTGACAATCTTAACTTTCGGATTTTAGTTTTGGCATTTCCCATCCTTCCGGCATTTTTTTACCCTTGTACACACGGCCAGGAGTGGTTCCAGCACCTATAGAACCCAAGGCCTGTGACTCTTAGAACCATGAGTCATTGGCACGATGGAAATTGTGCCTTTTGATTCTCCTGCAAGGATTAAGTGATGAAATGAGGAGAGTATTAATATAATGAGCACATCCCCCTTGTGATTGAATAGGTTTGTTAAATTTGTTAACATAAAATCATATATCTAAACTTGGTTAAACTGAAATATTTAATTATAAAAGAATAAGAAAAAGAAAATATGCATGTTATAATGTAAAGATAAGGAATGAAACTTCAAGTCTGCAGATCAACAAGCCTTTAGAATCAGCTGGACTCTAGATATTAGTTAAACATCCTAAGACTATGTTGTTGGTTGTGCTCATATTAAGGGTGCGTTTTGTATACATTTTGATTTTTGATTTTTTATTTTAAAAAAACTTTTTACTTTTTTGATTTTTTTATTATTGAGCAAAAGTAAAAACCAAAAAGCATATTTGGTTAACTATGTTGTATAAAGCAAAAAAAAAAAAAGCAAAAAGAAGGAGACCAGGAGGTGCAGAGCTCGACGAGGAGAAGGGTTTGGGAATAAAAAGTTTACGAGGGAAAAGGGTTCAGGCTTTTTTACTTTTTTAGTTTGGTTTTAGACGTGGAACAAGTTTTAAGACTCAAAAAAAGCAGAAAAGCAAGTTTTGGAAAACAAAAATTTTGCTTTGCATATAAAGCAATTATTGTGCTTTTTTTTATATTTTTTGCTTTTTACTTTTTATGGTGTTACCAATAACTGCTTTTTGCTTTTTAAAATCAAAACAAAAAAAAGTATTTTTTTAATGGCTAACAAAAACACACCCTAAATAAACAAATGAGTGTATCACGCTTACCAAAACTTCATGAATACACAAATGTATTTGAAAAAAGAAAGCCTGTCCCTGAGGCTGCAATGCTGCGGTCACCGATAATCTAGGACCAATTGCTGAGACCTAAACCGGCTACGAGATTCAACCAGTAGGGTACTAAAGTAGAACAATTTCTACCACCTTGATGCAATCCAATCTTAGAAGCCCAAAGAATGAAGAAAAGTGAAGGCAGAAAACAAGACTCAGTTGAGAGAGTAATCATTTCTGTTTGTCCACAGCAAAGTGATAAATGGAACGGAATGGAGAGAGTGGAAGCACAGTTGGTGAAAAATGTTCACACCATAATTTAGTGATCACCACTTCTGAGAACCCAACCTCATCAACCCGCAAAGGAAAAGATGGGTATAGAACCTTTCTACTTCAGGCTGATAGAAACTCATTAAATCAAATTACTAATATACAATTACCCAAAATAATCTTAACATTCGGCCAGTCTTGCAAAGTGGCTACAGTTTTGATAATAACTTTGGCTTGGATGTGATTTTCATGAAGTCACCAGAATTGTCCTTTATAACTAACGAGAGTACAAATATATGGGATCGGACTTGCATCAACTTGGAATAATCTCAGAACTAAAAATGCCCAGGAATCTTAAATTTACATGCCAACCAGACCTGACAAGTTTGTACTTGATCAGTGGAAACTTAAACTTCAGATCCTAATCTAAATGGGATCAAATACAGAGATGAGATAAACCTGCAAAGTGTGGGTGAAATGTATCCTACTATGCAATACTTTGAGATGGTAGGTGCCTAAAGAAAAGCCTGCAAACAACACTAACTAGAGCGTCCTTTGGTGGTTTGCCTTCTTTAATTCCAATAGTTGAGCCTTATTCTAAATTATCCCTCCTGAAAATAAGCTTTGACAATGTTAAACACTGTTCGAGGACATCTTAATTGATTAAATGCTGCCCTGTTCTTCATGTAATGTTTCAATTGACATCTTCAATTTCTGTTCATCTTGTAGTCAACCATCCAGTAAAGCTATAATTTAGATTTACTAGTTCTAGTGGTATAAACGACGATATAATGCTGAGAGACATCTAACTGGTTCATCCCTCTACATCCAATCCTATCTAACACATCCTTATTTAGTTTTTTCCAACCTTGTGATATGTTTGAGGAATCTTTACCCTTGGAATCTAATGATGTCCTCACACAAGAGCATATTGGATAAAAGGAACAGAGCGGACAATCTATTTCAATTCACAATCTTATAAGGCTGCAGCTTCTTTTCTCAGTCATGCGTCTTTCATTCCAAACAATCTAGATATGCTGCGCATTTCCTAACCAAAAGGTTTCCAGAGTCAGGAGCACCCAAAAGCTAATAACAATCCTCATAATCAGAGGATCAGATTAGGTTGCTCAATGAAGAAGAATTTTCCAAAGAAAGAATTTGGCTATCCCTTAAATAGATTAATTTAACCTGCTGTTTGTTTTACCTTGAAACCCCTTGCCAATGGATTTGCCAGAGACATCGACCAGGTCGCCCTCCTTAAAGAGATCCTCGACGACGAGGCGCTGGCCGGGCTCGAAGCCGTCGACGCACTGAAGGCGGAACTCCTGGAGGTGGCGCATGGGGATGGCGCCGGCCTTCTGGAGGTGGCCGAGCTCCGGGCGGGTGAGCTTGCGGTCCGGACGCGGCGGTAGCCGATCTGGACGGCGTCATAGCCATGTGGCGTCGGTCTTGACCTGGGTGACGATGTTGCCCTCGCGGAAGCCGACGACTGTGACGGGGACGACGGTGCCGTCGGGCTGGAAGAAGCTCATCATCCCAGCTTCGTCCCATCACCCCAATCCCGGCCTCCATGCTCATCCTAGTGACCCTTGATGCCCTTTCACGCCACTCACAGGCCCTCTTTCGGGATTGTGGCCCTCGAGCGAAGGGAGAAGCCGAGGAAGGAGGAGGAAACGACGGAGAGGCGGGAGAGGTCGGTCGAGCGAGGAGCGAGACCGAGATGTGGGGGTTTTGGATGGGCGCGACCGACAACGAGGCGGAGGCGGAGGCGGAGGCGGAGGCGGAGGCGGAGGCAGAGGGGGCAGCAAGAGACCGCCATTCTCGTCGGTGCTAGTAGCGGAGCGCGTCCACTCTATCTAAATATTGTCCCCCTTCGAGAGCAAGGGCTGAGGAGGCGGCTTCGTTATCCTCTTCCAATCGGGACGGCGACCATTGTGGTTCGCCCTTTTGTTACTTGGGCGCGTTTGCGTTTACCAATTCGGTCCGAAGCTTGCCTCTGGCTCTACACGGTAATGAATCACTACTTCAAATGACCGACACGCCCTGTAGCCCAATATAAGCTCCCGCATTTTTTTGCTTCTTCTTTTTCTTTTTTATTATTATTATATTATTATTTTTGATTTTGGGTGGTTAAAACAAGGGGTAGTAGCTGTGTTACTACGGTGCAAAAAGAGCACACCATCTAATCCGATTGATTTATATGGCATCTTCGTGGTGCAATGTGAGGATTGTCACTTCACATTAAATCAAATATTTGATGGTAGGAAAAAAATGAAGGTGGGGTCGAATTTCATCGTCGAATATATTTAATACATATTATATTTTTTTTAAAATTTAATATGATAAAAAAAATTTCTTCTAAGATAAAATATTTTTACTATTTTGTAGTTTGGTTGGATATTATGAACAACGTATTTCTCTCTCTTTTTTCTTATTTTATCGAGCTGTTTTTTAAGCATCTGGATATTTAAGATTTAGTCCGTAGAAACTATTGTATGTCTGAGATTGTTGATTATTTATTATCCTATCCAATTAGCAACATATCTCACCATCAGGAAGTAAAATACTAATTATAAATTCTTTATTATAACTTTTTTTGGCAGTTTCTTTAATACAATAGCTCTTTTAGTAGTTAAACGAAATTAATACGTTAGATATGTTTCAATAATTTTTTTTTTTTATTTTAAAAATTAATATCATATAAAATCCTACCGAAAGTTATATAGTAAGCCATGATGTCATGATTTTCTATCCAGCATAGTTTTCATATATCATAATGACATATAAAATCAAAAATATGGCATCATATTATGAGATTATAGATCAAAATTATGACATCTAATGGTAAAAGGCATCTCGAAGATAGTTTTGATAATATTATGACATTCTGTATCAAAATTATGATATTATATCTTAATATTATGATAAAATATCATTCAGGATTGGGTTTTGACATTTTTATGATATCCTATATTAAAATTATGATAATATCGTAGGTAAAATTTATGACATCATGTTCATAAAAAGCCTTCCGAAGATAGTTTTAATAATATTAGGACATTCTGTATCAAAATTATGATATTTTATTTAATATTATGAATAAAACATCTTCTAGATATCGATTTTAATATTTTTTGACATCTTAAATCAAAATTATGACATCGTAAATCAGAATTATGATATCTTGTTGGTATGTAAAAGATCTTTTGAAAATTATTTTGATAATATTATGACATCTTATTTTCAAAATTATGATATTATATATTAATATTATGATAAAAATATCATCTAGGATTGGGTTTTATATTTTTATGATATCCTAGATTAAAATTATGACATCGTAGGTCAAAATTATGATATCTTATTAGTAAAAGACCTTCGAAGATTGTTTTCATAATATTATAATATCCTATTTTAAAATATAAATAGTATATATTAATATTATGAAAAAACACCATTCAGGATTAAATTTTGATGTTTTTATGACATTCATGGTAAAACTTATGATATCATAGGTCAAAATTATGACATCCTGTTGGTAAAAGATCTTCCGAATGTAGTTTTGATAATATTAAGATATCTTGTATCAAAATTATAATATTATATATTAATATTATACAAAAATACCTTCGAAAAGATGATTTTGATGTTTTATAATATTCTAGATTAAATTTATGACATCGTAGATCAGAATTATAATATCCTATTGGTAAAAGACCTTGCAAAGATTATCTTGATAATATTATGACATCCTATTTTAAAATTATGATATTATTATTATTAGATATGAGTGCCTTAAAAGTCAGAATTAGCTGATACTTGTAATATACTTCTAAGGACAAAATTATAATTTTGACTATAAATAATAAATATGGATTATTTTATCATATAAGTGTATTTAGTATTTGTGATACATCTCTTGAGTTAATGGTAATGATAATTCATATTTTCAAGAGTTAAAAATTTAAGACATGAATTTTCATTTATTAACTCATAAAATGCTCCTGACCGTAGGATCATCATGAGGATGGTGATTGATTCAGAAGGTTAGTGTAAATCGCTTCTTTATAGTAGATAAATCTTAAGTCTATGATGTAGAGACATCGAAGCGGAGTATAGATATCTCGTTAGAGAATGAGGGCACTGAGTGTACTACTTCGAGTAGTCATAAGAAAGTCTACCTTCTCGTCGATGACTGACTCGAAGCTGCAGTGGTGTATCTAGTTCTTTGATCTGAGATGCATCGGCAGTTCACCTTAAGGGTGTTATAGTTTAACTACACCATGACTCGGTCTCCTAGCCATTCAGAACCCTGAGGTGTATGTTGGCTATAGCATGTTCATTGTAGGAATTAGATTGCACAAGATAGAATCTATCTACCTCGGTAGAAGAGGAGCAGCCCTATGATGATCATGAGAATCAAGTCCATAAGCCCATGGCCATGGCACAGTGTGAAATAATAGAAAGAGTTTCTATTAAGATTTTCACATCGAACTTGAATCAAATGATTAAATTATATATGAAATTAGGGTTTGACGCGTTCACCTTAACCCTAATCTGATCGAAGCTCAAGATAGAGAACTTAATCATACAAGTAGCTGCCCGAGAGGTTCATTTTCAATTTTGATGGATTACCACCATATGCTGCTAGGTATCACTGGTGGATTTTGGGAGCAATTAGAATGATTTAGATGATCGATCATTCTAAGTTGTCTAAATCAGAAGAGTTCTGATCCATCGAAAGAAGTTTCGATGATGTCGATGATGGAGATCATGGCATATCCCATTATCATATAGAACTGAACCTAACTGAATCACACAAATAAGGATTTAGATCTGGATATCAATCATTGGACTAACCTAGTTCAATTGATTTGAATATAATTCAATTAGGTTCAAGAAAATCATGCTAGCACACGATTGAGCCTAACGTTCTCCTTTTTCTATCATAAAAGTTGTCTCGACTAAGCCAAATGAGTTTGTGCTCACTCAGGTATCTTTATCTAATCTGACTGGAGCTTGTCCAAGTCAGAAAAAAATTATCTTAATTTATGAGATAAATTTGAGACAACACCTGCCATTTCCGTCACTGCTAATTCTTGTACTTTGACTTGGTCCAAAAGGAGAAGGACCGAGGTTCAATGGCTGAAGATCCATCCATCGTGCGAGCAGCAAGCCGTTAAGGATGCTGAGGCTAAGTCAGAAGTTTTGAGGAGAAGGTTGCGTGAATCTGAAGAGAACTATCGAAAGGCTGATAGAATGTTCCGCGATAACTTAATAAGAAGAAAGAAACTCGAGGAGGAGGTTGTTAGCCTGAAGGAGTCCTTAGTGATGGCCAGCAGCTCTAAGTCCAAGGAATCTGATCCTTCTTAGGACTTCGACTTCATCTTGCTTCTTCTCCTTTTTTTTTGTACGATCTTGTAGACCTTTACATTTATCTTCGCCTTGTAATCAATTTTGTCTTTAATAAAATAACATTTTCTTCTATTGTCCTTCGTTCTATATGAACTCAATAATTGTCGATTGCTTTATATGCCTTACTTCATCTTTCATTGGCATGGCTATTGAAGGTGTCAGCCCAGAGATCTAATCTCACATCAGAAAGAGGTTCATTATCGAACTTTATTTTTATTAGGATGAGGTTCTCGGGAGGAGGTCTTTTTTTTGTGTCTGGCCTTGCTTTACCGACTCTTTTTCAAGAAGAGTTTTAGCTTTTAGCGAGGCGATTCTTTCCATCTTAAGTTAGCAGGATCTTTGTTTGTTTATGTTGGAATGAGGTTCTCCTCCTATTTCTTACAGACCGTAGGAACATGCAAGGACCGTCGGAAGGATCTCTTTCCTCATCTCGTCTAAGATTAACAAGATCTTCGCTTTGCTTATGTTAGGATGAAGTTCTCCTTCTATTCCTAATAAGGCTATAGGGGCACGTTAGGACCGTTGGAAAGATCTCTCTCCTTATCTCATCTAAGATTAATGAGGTTTTCGCTTTGCTCATGTTAAGATGAGGTTCTCCTCTTGCTCCTAATAGGACTGTAGGAGCATGTTAGGACCGTTGGAAAGGCCTCTTCTCTTATTCCATCTAAGATTAACGAGGTCTTCGCTTTGCTCATGTTAGAACGAGGTTCTTCTTCTATTCCTAACAGAACTGTAGGAACACATTAGGGCTGTTGGAAGGATCTCTTCCTTCATCTCGTTTAAGATTAACGAGATATTTGCTTTGCACATGTTAGAACGAGATTCTCCTTCTGTTCCTAATAGGACTGTAGGAGCACGTTTGGATCATTGGAAGGACCTCTCCCCTCATCTTATCTAAGATTAATGAAGTCTTCGCTTTGCTCATGTTAGAACAAGATTCTCCTCCTATTCCTAACAGGACTATAGGAGCACATCAGGGCTATTGAAAGGGCCTCTTCCCTCATTTCATCTTAGATTAATGAGATCTTTTTCTTTATTTAAGAATAAAGTTTGATCAAACTATTTTCTGTAATGACATAATTTCACAGACAGAGATATTGAAAAAAAAAATTTATTAAGGTGAGATTACTGGTGATACATTTGCAAGTTTTTCGAATTTCAACATCGCGAGAAAGTTGTCCCTCTGAGCTTCTTCAGATAATACGTTCTGGACTGGACGACCTCTTTGACTTCATATGGGTCTTCCCAAATTGGTGCAAACTTTTCTTGACTTTGAAGTTGTGAAATAGTCGCTCGCCAAAGCACTAAGTCTTCCACTTTGAGTACTTTATCTCTGACCTTTGAGTTGTAGTATCGAGCTACTTTCTGTTTGTAGACTGCCATCTAGATCCGAGCTTCTTCCCTCTTTTCTTCTAATAGGTCGAGGTTAGCCCTAAGATATTGTGAGTTTTGCTGCTCATTAAATACCACAACTCGCGCTGATGAGAGCTTGAGTTCTATCGAAATGACTGTCTCTATTTTGAAGGCCAAGACGAACGGTATCATCCCAGTTGACAATCTTTCGATGATTTGATATGCTCAGAGCATGTGATAGAGTTCATCTACTCAAGTCTTCCTCATTTTTTTGAGATACTTTATCATACTTTCCTTCCGAGCTTCATAACTGCCACTGACTTGTCCGACTACTAGTTGAAAATTGCTGTACACTTAGAGAAGGTCTGCTTCCAACTCTGTAGCTATCCTTAGTCCTCCTATTAGAGCTTCATATTTGGCTTCATTATTCATCATGAAAATTTAAAGGTGCAGTGCGTACTCGACAATAACTCCCTTTGGGTTCACCAGGATCAGTCCAACACCTACGTCTGAAGCATTGGATGAGCCATCAATATACGGAGCCCTAGAAGCCTTTCGAAAGATCGGTATTTTCTTTACAGGAGCTTGGCTGTAGCCATGGAATGCTAACTTCATTCTGCTCAAGTTCGGCCTCATCCAGGATAGTGTATTCTACTATGAAATTTGCTAGTATTTGAGCTTTGATCAACGGTCGAGGTTGGAAGTTGATGTCAAATTATATAAGTTTAATTATCCATTTTGTAATTATTTTCGGAGGCATCTGTTTGATGAAGAACTGCCTTGATTGACTGATCAGTGAGGAGGATTATGATGTGCCCCTAAAAGTAAGATCGGAGTCTCCAAACTGTAATTAGTAGAGCATAAGTTAGTTTTTCTAACTTTGTATATCTGATCTCGACGTCCCTCAAAACTCGACTTATATAGTAGATAGGCCACTGCACTTTTGCCTCTTTCTTGATTAGGACTGCTGCAAGGGCCGCTGGGGAGACTGCCAAATACAAAAATAATCCTTCTCTTGGTTCGGGCTTGGCCAATAGGGAAGGCGAGCTGAGGTAGCTCTTGAGTCCCTCAAACGTCTATTGACATTCAGCATCCCAGCAGAAGTTCTTTGGCTGTTTGAGAACTTGGAAAAAGGGCATACATCACTCGATCAACCTCAAAATGAAGCGATTTAAGGCTACCATCTTTCCAATCTGACATTGAACTTTTTTAATTGATTTTGGGACCGTCATCTCTTGAATGGTCCAAATCTTCTCTAGATTTGCTTCAATTCCGTGTCTCGACATCATGAAATCCAAAAACTTCCTCGAAGTCAAGCCAAAAGCGCACTTGGTTGGATTCAATTTCATCTTGTATCTCTGAAGGACATTGAAAGTCTCCTCAAGGTCAGCTATATGATTTGTTGAAGCTTGGCTCTTGACAAGCATGTTATCCACATATATCTTCATGTGGTAATCAATCTGCTCCTTGAAAATCTTATTGATCAGACGTTGGTATGTTGTTCCTACATTTTTGAGTCCGAAGGGCATGATTCTGTAACAATAGAGACCACGATCAAGTAATAAAAGTGATTTTCTTCTCATCCTCCAGTGTCATTCGAATTTGGTTATAGTTAGAGAAGGCATCCATGAAGGTGAGGAGTTCATGGCTTGAAGATATGTCCACCAGTTGATCAATTCTGGATAAGAAATAATTATCTTTCGGACAAGCCTTGTTCAGCTTCTTAAAGTCTATACACATCCTCCATTTACCATTGGCCTTCTTGATAAGGATCATATTAGAAACTCAGTTTGGATAGAAGACTTCTCAGATGAATCCGGACCTTGAGGAGCTTGTCAACTTCTTCTGTAATTGCCTTTTTATCTTTTCAGAGCATGGCTGCATACCTTTTCTTTTACTGGCCTAATACTTCGGATCAACGGTCAGTCGATGTTTCATGACTTCAGCATCAATTTCTGGCATGTCTGCGAAAAATCAAGCAAAGATATCCATATTTTTCTGTAAAAATTCGATGAGCTGCTCTTGCACACTTGCTCCCAAATTGGAGCTAATCTGCACCATGTGTTCTTTATTTTCATCATTCAAAGAAACTGAGATAAGATCTTCCATCGATTCTTTTCTTTCTTTTGTGAGATCATCCCAGACGTCCAACCCATCAACTGGGCAAGGGTCGAACTGCTCATCCTTTTGTAGGATGATTGAATAGTAATGCCTTGCCAGAGCTTGATCTCTTCTGACCTCTCTAACCTCATTATTTATTGAAAACTTTATTTTTATATAGTAGATTAACACTACTATCCGAAGTGCATTTAGACCAGATTGGTCGAGGATAGTATTGTAAGCAGATGGAGCTTTTACCACTAAGAAGTCCACTTGCATCCTGGATTGCTTTGGATATCGTCCCGCAGCCACACTTAAAACTATCATGCCTTCAACTGGTATTGCATCACCGGTGAAACCAATCAATGGAGAATTCATTGGTACGAGTCGATTATCAGGTATAGATATTTTGAAGAAAGCACCAAGAAAATAAGATATTGATCAAAATTTTATTATCAACAAGAACACGATGTACATGATAATCAATAATATTTAAAGTAATTACAACCGCATTGTTGTGCGAGAACTGAACTTCTTGTGCATCTTCTTCAGTGAAGGCAACAGGCTCATCAAGTTCTTCTCCTTTTAGCCGACCCCCCAGATCCGCCAGCCTTCTTCCACCGAAGTCTTCTAGAGATGATATTGATGATGCTGAGGGATGGTCGATCTCCTGATTATTTTTTTCTCCTCAATGGCTTTGGTTATAGCAGCACCCTTGGCTGATCTTTCCTCACCTCTGGTTGATATCTCAGAAATTGGTCCAGTCGATCCTGCCTGACAAGCTCCTCAATCTCATTTTGGAGCTGAATGTATTTCTCAGTATCGTGATCATGATCATGATGGTAAAGACAGTACTTATTTGGATTGCGCTTGTCAGGATGAGTGCGCATCCTCTTCAGTCTCGATAGCTGCTCCTTGATCTCTATCAATGCTTGAATTTTTAGAGCATTAAGAGGAGCGTAATTGTGGAACCTTCTAGGAAGAGGACTTCTTCGTGCCCTTCTTTCAGAATTTCTTTGATGATGAGCTCGAGGGAGAGTTCGGACTCGCTTGCGCTCAGGAGGAGTTCACGAGCACGATCGAACTTCATTCAGCTTTTCTTCAACTGTAGGCCTGCTAGATTCGCCCGTCTATCATTCTCTTATAGCTTTCTCATCCTTCAACTTGAAGACCTTCTCAGCTCAGACATAACCTTCAGTCTGAGCTAGTAAATCAGTAAAATTTTTGGGATACTTCTTCTCCAAGAAGAACAGTAGATCATTCTTCTGAAGGCCGTCCTTAAGCACGATCATGGCAATCGACTGGTCCAAATTTTGGATTTCTAGTGCAATGGCATTGAAGCGGTTGACATAGGCTCGGATGGTCTTTCCTTCCTACTACTTGATATTGATGAGAAAGTTTGAGCCTCATCTTAGACATCGACTGCTAATAAAATGAGCCACAAATTGAGGGCCTGAAGTTCGAGCCTTGCCTTAGACATCATAGCTCTCGAATTGAGAGAGCTTGAAGTTCGGCGGGATCGATTTCTGCATGATTCTCTGAAAGAAAAGAGGATCGGTATAGATGTTATCGTGGTTACTTGGAGCAGCATGGCGGAGCTTCTTAATCTATCGATCCATTTTTTAGACTTTTCGATCGAGGGCCTAATCTCGATCGTGGGTCTCTAAGGATTTTCAACTATAGATAAAAAAGATCTCTTCTGGAGAAGAGTCATGATTGGAACGGAGGCTCTCCGCTCTTTATTTCTTCTTCCTAGAGATGATGGGTCAGTTGATCCAGATATGCCTCCTTGGGACTAGTTTTTGACATTTCCGATGGGGGTTCTCTGATCGAATTGCCATCGGAGGCTGTTGCATGGCCTACACCATCTCAGTGAGGCTCTGGATCTGCTGCATCAATAGATTGAATTGCTCTAGATTCATCATTATTATCGGTGCAGGAGGTTGCGATGCTGATGAAGCAGGCGGATTTGGCTCAGATCTGATAGTGGAGATGGTGGATTTTTGAGTGATCATCTTCTTTGGAGATATTTCGAGGTCAAGAAAGAGAATGAAGATGATCCTTGAAGGAGAAAGCTAACATGATCGACTGAGCACTTCTTTTAGAACAAGAGCTCAGGGTCCTTCCTCTAGCGTCAATCTTGTTGGTGCATAATCTGGTTGACGCCGGAGTAGAGCTGGAGCGAAAAAGATGAGATCGCCGTCAGAAATCTGCAAAATAAAATTTCATCCGAAGTCAGGGATCGCAGCTCCGACAGGATCCTCCGACGATCAAGTCAGCTCTTTTTGCCAACAGAAATGGAATGCTCAGGAAAGAAAGTGGTAGAGTATCAAGAAGGAGAAGAGAGCTTAGAGAAAACGTATTCGAAGAATTTTTTTTTATAGATGGAGTGTGTAATAAAACTGATAGTGACAGTCATAACCATCTGATAATGGGCTGCTTGGGGCCAAATGGAGTTTGTTACGGAGAGTGATGTCCATTATCGTAACTTGCCCATCGAGAGTGGTATCCATTGTCGCGACTTGCCTGTTGAGAGTGGTATCCATTAGAGATTAATAGTTGAAGTTCGGATGAAGTTGCGCTGGTGGTGAAGAGTTCCAAGTCACGATAGTTCAAAAGAAGTTTGGGCTCCTTTAGGATCATCTGCATATAGGTCGACTTGCATTGTATTGAGAGCCGGACTTGCATAGATAATGAGGTCCTTCTAGGTGACCGCAGGAGGTTCGATAGAAAGAAATTCTTTCAAGGAATTCTCCTTATCGATCGATGGAATTTGACTATAAAGAGTGCGAAAAGCCTGTGACTGGAGGAGTTCAAAAGAAAATCCTGATGGAGAAGTCCAGAAGAAGTTTAACTTGTAGAGAAGTCCAACCAAAGGAAGAAGTCCAGAAAAAGGAGACTTATAGAGAAGTCCGACCGAAGGAGAAGTTTGAAAAAAAGAGACTTGTGGAGAAGTCTCGATCGAAGGAGAAGTTCGGAAGGAGGAGACTTGCGGAGAAGCCCAGCCGAAGAAGAAGTTCCGAAAGAAGGAGAATATCTTGGAAAGAATCGAAGCCGTGATTGAAGCTCTCCTATGATTATAAGTTTCGTTCGGCTAAACACCAGATCGAGCTTCGGCGGGAGTGGTGTTTACTCCTAACAATAGTTTTTGGAAGAAAATTAGTATTGGGTACTTGTATTCATAATGGATGGTTAGTAGTTTTTGGAAGAAAATTAGTTTTGGTAATTTGAATTAACAATAGATGCCTAGGAGTTTTTGGAATGAAATGAATTGTTCAATAAAATAGATGTATTTGGTAGTTTATTTTGGTACTTATGTTGTGAGGAGTTATGAAATATGTAGAAATTAAAAAAAACAAGGAAACCTCTGTTGTGGCACCTCAAATTTGCCAAAATAAGTTATTTTGGCAAGCCTTGTTTGCCAAAATAATCTTTTTTGGCAAATCAAATACAAGGCTTGTCAAAATAATATTTTTTGGCAAATCAAATACACCACCATAGATGAAGAATTCATCATTGTTTAACTCTAAATTGGCGAAGCAAGCACGCCAAAATATCCTTTTTTGATGAAGCATGGCACTACAATAGCTTATCTATCATGGCAAAAGACATGGCCACTATAGCCTACCTATTTTGGTGAATGGCACGTGTCACAATAGATCTGTACTTTCACCATAAATATTATTATGATGTGAGCTCATTTGGCACTGTTTTGAACACCATAATAGACCTATTATGGTGATTTCTCATCCCATTGTGGCGAATTTGGTGCGCCACAATAGACCCTATCTGTAGTAGTATCTGTGACGGTAATATATTATCAAAAATATTTTTTTATAATGAGAATTAGCTTTTAGTGAGGAGAATGATTCTCAAAAAAAGCTACTTTTTTGTAGTGAACAATCTAGTAAATATCATCCAGGAATGAATTATTGCTTTTGCAAAATGATATAAAACATCTAATGTAGAAAAGAATTAAAAATTTGACATGGATCCATATATACATTAATGGTGCTCAATCCGATCAAATGTAGAGAAAATTTAAATGGTTCATCATTCGTTTACCAAAACTATCACTGTTAACTTTTTTTAAATATGATTTAAGCATATTCAAACTATAGATATTAATCTTTGGTTTTAATTTTTTTAAATTATCCATATATGATATGAACAAAGAAAGTGATTCAACATAACTTTTACCTACAACCTAGAGTTCATATATATCATCCACTATTTGTTTCGAAGAATTAAATTAACCAAATTAGTATCCTAACTATGAATAATCTAATATTTATGTAAATAGACTATTCAACCAACTTGTTTAAGTTATCTTCAGAGTAGATAATTAAGAAACAATAAATTATTGCAATATGTAAAACTTGTCTTAATGCAATTAATTTTGATATATTTGCCAAATAGTTCAACGCATTAGATATTCCTTAAGGGATAAAGAGGGTATTCATGAATGAAATATAAGATTGATATATTCTTTTGTCACCTTGCAAATTTATTTTGTTCTATCGATAAATGAGTTGTTATTCCAAATAAATATTATTTTGCATCAAGTGATGAAGCTTTTACTTGTGAAAGATAGTCTAGTTGTCTTCCAGAAGCAAAAGAACAAAAGGTAGTCTAGTTGGAGGAGCTCTCTTCCTTTATCAACCACTCTAGTTTACCTTTTAGCTTGAATACCTTATGCTAATCATGCTCAAAGCATAACATTGTGTTGTCTTTTAACTTGACTTACATAGTAATGCCTTATTTCTCATTCTTGCCTTCATATATAAGCAATAATTTTAAACCAAACTTTTTAAACAAATTCCTAGTTGCCTGGATCTTAGAGTGCATTAGCTGAATCAATGGATATTGAATAATCACTCAATTTTTTAAAACTCAGTCAATACATCCTTTTATTCCCACAAATTCGATTAATAATCTCAAGAAATACATATATAATGCAATTTTAGAGTGAATATAGTGTACATAAAAAACTGAGTAACATATGTATCTCAACATATACTCATCATATTTGAACAGTCATGTAAGTGCTTTTCTACACAAAGTGATTTTACTTTTCATTTTTAAACTCGAAAGGTAGAGTAAGCTTGCATTTGATTAAGTATATGTTCAAAGCTATCATTGGATTTCTCTATTGGATGAGTGTGTATTCCCTCATACGTGGTTACCACAATTCCTTCATCCTTCGATAGGCGTTGAACTTGCTTTTTGACATTGCATCCTTGATATGTACATCGATAATAGCTTCTGCAAATTAAACAAAAAAATAAAATCAATAACAAGATGAATATTAAGCCTTCACTATAATTGTTTATTATAGTCTTCATATCTAAACAAGTAAATTTTTACAATATTAAATGATGTATGTTTTACCTTTTTTATTTTGATTTGATTTTCTTTTCTCTTTTTTTTTGTTGATTTAGATTGATTAGTTTTCTTAATCAATCTTATTTTGCCTTATGTTTATGTTATATATTATTGTTTCTAAAGAGCATTTTTATGTGTTAGAGGTCATAAGCACTTAAGCAAAATACAAAACTCTTGACATAGTATATTTTAATAGATGATATTGACCACCATGAAAATTTATTTCATCACTTTAAAATGCTTCCATAATATTAACATCTCTAATCACTATTTTTTTGTTGTTGCTAACTTCTCAATAATTTAATCCTAGTGGTTTCTTACACTTCTTTGAGAAATTCAAGCAAGTAAGAAACATATATTCCATCATTATTGCCATTAACTTTTAGGAAGACATGGAACATGTGCTGAAGGCATTTTAAAATAAAGAACATAATTAGCAATATTTAACATATTCAAACAACTGGTTTGCAGATAAATTTATCAGCAGTGTTGTAGTAATTAATTTTGACCTTGTTAGAATTATGGTGATTTGGAGCTGTTAACAAAATCTATTATCATAAGCATGTGGGCTGCACAAAAGATAAAAAGGAAAAATAAAGAAAGAAAAGGGAAAAAGAACTCTTCCAAAAGATGGAAGGATTTCTATTATTTTTTAGTATAAAATAAATGCTTTTATTATCATTATGATATCTTTAATGCCTGTGTTTCTTTCTCAAAGGATTCCACACATGGAGCTACAAAACTCTGAGAAAAGCTGCACTACGTGCTTTATCGACTAGAAGGTTTGCATTTTTGGGGTGGGGGAGAGGAGGAGGGGGAGAAGCAACGCTTTCCTTTCAATCCTCCTTGCCATGCAAGACAACGCAAAAGAAAGGGCACTATCATATGGTCGATAAAATGATAAGCCTAAGGCCCTAAGATAAGTTGGCAATATCTCTAAGTATAGCCCTACTGGCACCAAGTTAATCCCATTATAGAAAAATTATACACTATTATAAGCCATTAAATCATGACATTATTAAGAAAATGCATGTAATGCATTTGTTGGAGCTGAAAGAAAAGTAAGTTTGGACTGCTAAGCTTAGCAATAACACCAGGGTTTCAGCAAAAATGTGGTGATTTGAAAATGCCGATGAAACATATCAACATATATTATTTAGAAGAGTTAATGATAAAGATGTTTAAGTAATGGAAATTTTGATGCATCTATATGTTATTTTTTCTATTGTTATGATTTAGATTGGCACATAAAATGGACTTTTTTCTGGGATGCCTGCAGTGAAGTAAAATGCTTCAGTGAATTAGCGGAGTTAAAAGGAGAAATTTTAGCAAGAAAGAGAGAAACAAGCCCTACACGAATGCAACAATAAGGGTAAAGGTAAAATAGAGTTTCTCTAGAAACCTTGATGGGATTTATGAAGCCGAATTAATTAAAACTATTCTTACTCAGAAATTTGACCACCGAGTTTACTGTTCGTAGAAGAATGGCTATCAAAACATGTGATTTAGTCCATGTCATCCAGACATTAAAGAGGTAGTTTCAAAACAATATAAGCAAGATCGACAATATATATGCGGTTAAGAACCAAATTTTTGATGTAATTAGTTAAAATTAAAAAGTTTCCTATCATCTCTTGAAGCTTCCACTGACTAACAAAAGATGTGGAAGAGATGTGATAAGGAAAAGCACCAGAATAGTAGAACCCCCTCAAAGATGAATGGTTTTTTTGAGGCTTTTATTTTATTTTATTTTTGAAAGGACAAAGGTTTTTTGAGACATCACGCAACTCGAGTTCCAATACAATATTCTTCTACCTCATTTTAGGTTTGCTCCATATATAACTAATCTTCCATATGGTGATTAGGACTAAATTTAAAGTGGATTCTAAATCTACGATAACGGTGCAAGAACACCATGTTAATTAGCTAGAGTGAGGTTCATGATACATCCATGCATGCACCAATTAAATGGATAATATAGGCATGGGAAAGAAGGGATAAAGGAAGCAAACCGAAACCGACCTTGGGAACTTGTTATTCTTCACTGCCTTCTGCCCATACTTCCTCCACCGGTACCCATCGTCAAGGATGTCCACTTGGCTTCTCGTTTGGAAGGCAAACCGGGGCCTCCTCACCTTCTTCTCCCCCTTCTTCTTGCAGGGCTTCGCCTCGTTCTCTGGCCCTCCAAAGGACTCCTTGTGAGGACCTTCATCATGACCTTCTGAGGATGAACCCTTGACCTCTCCCTTTAGCCCCAAAAGCCCACTTGAATTGTAGTCATGCAACTTGCCAAAGATTTGGGTGTTACTTAACATATTGGATGACAAGTGGGTGGGTTGGGAAGAATAAGAAGAAGAAGGTTGTGAAGGAAATAGTATATGATAGTTCTCCATGTGATCAGATATAAGACACACACAGAGAGAGAAAGAGAGAGGAAAAGATGGAAAGGAGGAAGTAGAGGGAGATGGGGGTGGAGGGCAATATAAAGTAGTGGGTAGGGAGGTTTTGTGGCGTCTCCATGTGATGGGGACCTGGTGGCGGCTCATGGAAGAATGGCAACAATCTACGGTTGTTATTAATATCACCTCATCGCAATCTAGCAGGTGGAGATCTAGATAGGGAAGGAAGAGTCGTAGACGGCAAGTAAATAAAATAAATGAGGGTAAGAAAGAAAATATTTCAGACTCCTTTGGGTGCAAAGCTAGCATTCACTTTTTACGTGTGTGGGGAAGCAACACGGAAGGTGATGGGTGGCGGCCACATCCGTCTTCACAACACACCATTGTCGCTAGATTTGTCTCTTTTGGGTCTGGGAACCACAAACATGGGCATAAAAGGCTAATCCACGCATTATATATCATAAGATATTTTTTAAATTATATATTTTTCCACGTGCGCAATGTTTTATACGCGCGTAATTATGACTATGGCCTTCGAAGAGTCATGTAATGTAGACCTCATATTATTCCTTTTGTTGAAGATAATCTACTCTATTTCAGAGAAAAAATTCAAAGTCCATCATATATACAACCAACGTTTCAATTGCCTGGCCTTTACATGCATTTTTAATACATGCTGCATGCGCGGTTCTATTTCTTAAGAAAAAAAATGATGCGGGGCAAGGGTATAACTTCCATATGCGTGGATTTCGTTGCATTATGGTATAAATATAGCTACCTTCCAATCATATTTTCTTATTAGTAGTACTTTATGATAAATATCATCATAAATTTGTATCCTATAGTGTATCACTTAAAGTGCTGAGGACTAGAACTGCTATTTTGGTGCTTAACTAATATACGACCAAATAATATCACAATACACAAGATTTTGGAATATTGCCGTTAAATTTTAAATTATTAATTTTATATAGAGTTTATATATTATGATATACATTTTTTATGGTTATCAAATATATTATGATTATAACCCTTGCAGTGAATATATTTGTAATAAGTTAGCATATCTTCTAAACATTACTATATATAGATCACTGATTTTACTGAACTTGCATTAAAATATTAAAAATTAAAAATTATCTAAAATAAAAATATAATATAATATTATTGATATTTTTTCATCAAAAATCATTATTATTCTTATTATAGTATAAATAAAAATAATCAGGAATTATCTAGTCACAGTGAGTTTGTAAGAAAAATTAGATATGAATATGCATACATAGAAGTTAATTTTTAAATATTTTTAAAAACAAAACTTTGAAAATATCATAAAGAATAAAATAAAGCAAGTTCATTTTTTTCATTTTTATGAAAAAGAAAAGATTTATATAAAAATAATGATTAAAATATGAAATATCATAATATACATCAAATAATTATTTAATGACCTAAATATATTGAATAAATTAAATAAACTTTTTTATATAGTAATAATACATGATGCACCTTGGTGGTAAAGGGTTTGTTATTAATTAAAACTAAGGATCATTGGTTCGAATCCTCTCATTTTAGAAAAAAAATTACTAGTTATTATGGTTTACATATGCTAATAAAAAGTAGAATTTTGTCGGTAATTTTTTTTAAAAATACTAGTAATTAATTATTAGCACCATTTTAAAATGATATATAAGAAAATACTATAAAAATATTGAAACAAATATATGCAGCATTTTTTTTTTGCTTACAGCGGGATCCTTACTTTATCTCCAATTAATCTTTTAAATTAAAACAATGGTAACTACCAAAAAAAAAAAAAAAAAAACCTACCATTTATCGTCACCCTATATATCTATATGCACCTCATTTGTCGTCGACATAGCACAAACATGGTCCAAATAATTTGCCAAACCAGTTGTGAATCACACCGGCTGACCACTCCTACCACACAAGATGGTAATTAAACATTGGTGGTGCCATGCATCATTACTCTGATTACATGTTTGTAAGGAAGGCTTCAAGGGTCCGGAGCTCAACAATGATCCCCATTAATCGTGCATGCGGTCTACCATTAGCCTGGGATAATTGAAACCAGACGTGCGTGGCTTTCCTTCCCAGGCTAGCTATGCATCTGCAGTCCATATGTTGGCTTTTGTGTGCGCCAGCCCATTTTTCTACGAGAGTAAAAGTCGGCGTAGAGTGGAAGAAGGATCCGTACATTCACCGTACCTTTCACCGCCGTCGTCTAATTATTTTGAATATTCTTTATTCAATGCGGCCCGTCCGTTCGATTATGGGAATATTGGAATAATCTATGTGCCACCAAACAGTTTAGTCCCGAGTAGATGGCACGCGCGCATGTGGTAGGTGGTTTCAAAAAATTTCTGGCATCATTCTTCGGCAGCGTGTTTGACCGGAGAAGGATGAATAGAGCTGCAAGGGTGAATAATTTTTATTTATTATTTAATATTTAAAAATTTTAGAAAATGCGGATGGAGAGAAAGAGAAGGCCATCCGTCAATTTGCATCAAGTTGGAAAAATAGATGGGGTATATGAGAGATAAATTTTTATATCAATAAATTTATTTTTTATTATTTTTTTGATAAAATTTTAATAATTTTTTTATTTCTTTTATCAAATGGTAGCTCGATAAAAATGTCATATGAATATTATTATAGTGTAAAAAAGGAAGGGATCATTAGTTTTATATTAATTATGAGTTGAAAAAATATTGCTTATATGGGATGAGATATTTTTTTCATGTAAAATATTTTTTAAAAAGCAGAATCATAAAACATAGTGTCCATATATAGGCCAAGACTTGAAGCGCACCAACAAATTAAAATGGATAATACTTCACGTTTCAAAGCTTGAAGTATCCTTGACCACAATATTAACGCCCACCGTAGGGCCAACATGCCTCCAACGGACTACTATATTACGATTGTGAGGAAAGAGGGGTTGATTCGTATGAAATGAGATATTCTTTTTCACGTGAAGCATCTTTTAAAGAACAAGACCTTGAGATCCAGTGCCCATAGGCCAAGATCTCAAGCGCACCAATAGATCAAAGCAGAGAATATCATAGATTCTAAAATCAGAAAGAATCCTTAATCATAATAAATATTATCTATTATTCATTTCATTCTTCTTATACCATACATAGAAGAGAATCATTTCCATCTGTTCTCTCTTATCCATCTTTTCTTCTTCATCCATATTTTGTATTAAATAGAAAATAAGCCATGCAATTTTCATTCAGAAGAGTGCGTGGAAAACATGAAAAGGACTTAAATTTAAATAACAATACTCGGTAATCAGGTTTTAATTAGTTAATTATGAGAATATGCTTGTCTAAGTTTATTATGTTAATTATATATAAAAATATTATAAGAGGTGTAGACCGGAATGTTGCCGAAAATGTTTGGTTCGAAATGCTCTCCATCAAGATCAACGAAGGACGATCTTAAATTAAAATTTAGCATCAGCCATTTTAATTTAAAAAGCATAAAGTATGTGAAAACTAAAAATCATTTATTTTGCATCTCTGTTGCCCGGACATCGAGCCAACAAAAGAAAAAAAAAAAAAAAAAGGGGCAAGAGTACCAGCTATCCACATTCACTCAGCCAATCAGCAATGTGGTGGTTGGAGATTGGTGCACTACATGGATTGGCAGATAATGTCAGCCAGGCCTCACGATCGCTCAACCAATCACCAACTTAATTACGCACAAGATCCTTGATTTCAATGGTAACATAACGGATACATTTTGCTTATTGAATGGACCATGCTTGGTTCAACATATGAATAGTGAGTTTCGCGTTGTCAGTCTAATTAATATTTATCTAATACTAGAATTAAAAGTATTCATTATTGTATGGGCTAGTGTCATTGGTTGGTTGCTCAATAAACGTCTAATGGATAAATTCTGTCATAGCAACCTTTTCTCCTGGGTGACAATAGCAACGGCAATATCAATTGGGTATGCACGTACGGTGCTTGCCCATGTACTTGGGGGTGGGGGTGGGGGTGGGGGTGGTTTGAACAACATTTTCATGGTGAGGTGGGAATTTTTTAGATAGAGCTAGAGTGGAAGAGATTGGAATCCCGAAACCCAATTACAATCAGGCTTCCTACCATCCGAATAACGGCAACAAAAATAATAATTTTTAAAGATTAGTTGGTCATTTTCTTTCAAATTTCCATCTAACTTGATTTAGGACGGACGACAGGTGAGTTGGCTCATATCTATATCTATCTTGTAAGTAAAAATTTCATATCCATATCCGTTCCATACCTATCTTAGATCAGATCGGATTGAATTAAGTAGAGATACGGATCGGATCGGATCGGATGTATATAAATAATATGTATTAATTAAGATTATCTCGGATCGAATTCTGACCGTGACATATTATTATCCGTACTCGATTCAAATTTACTTTGGTATTTTTTTTAACTATTCCGGATTTCAATCAGGTCGGATAAAATTCGCTCCATTCGGATCAAATCGATTCGGAAATCCGATCGATCGGATAAAATTACTATCGATTAGTTCCCATTGATGACCCGCATATGTCCATCAGTCTTGAATTTTGGGATGCATTGGATCCAAAGGATCGAGTGCTTAGATCTAGGAGTCATGGATCCATCGTTTACAAACATGTTCTGTCGATGCACATCTGCTGCATCTGCTTTTCTAGCAGACTGCAGAGTTTTTTACGCATAAATTGGTGAACTCGATGACCATATTAGTTGGTCATTATTTAATTCCAGCATCACCATATCTCTCATCAATTAACTGCATGGAACATGACTTGTGATGGGATCCGGTGCTCTAGTGTTGGTGTGATATTCGATTTAAACAAAAATCTTCTTTGAAGCCTTTGCTGGAACTCATATTGGCTACATCTATTCTATCCATCCAATGTTGTTTCCCTGCATGTAGGCCCTGGTGGAGTGATTCAAATCAAAATGCATAGGTTCTATGCACTGACCGTTCATCTAGTTTGGGTTCTCATCATTCCTCTGTTTTCCTTTTTATTTAGACAACTCAAAAGTATGGTCATATGTCACAGGGAGCTGAAGAAGATCTAATCATGGATTCGTTCGATGAATGGGATCTCTGAAATTTCTTCCTCCTCGTGGTGACCAAAGCACTAAGCAAACCATGATGGAAAATCCACATCCGATCGCACAATATTATTTGTCTCCTTTTGTTATTAAATAATAAGAAAATGATTGTTTCAACCATATCTTGTGACTTTTTTTGGTCCATGAACGTGCTATTAGTTGTCAAACTTCAATGAACCCTAATTGGTGGATTTGATATTTGGATGTTAATTGCATTCCGATAGTCCTCGCTGCACCGAAGGAAGTTACTTCTAAGACAATAATTCATGCATCGGGTATTATTTAAGCTAGTCTTCTCAACAAGATTCTTGGGACACAACTAGATGCATCAAGTGGGACCATTCATCGGATGGTCCTATTTGGTTGCATGTCACCCTACATAGGGTGAAAAACTTTTGATATTGATGATGGAGGCATTTAAGATTGAATTTTTTAAATATATAGAGCAAAGCTAGCATTATTTCTATATATGTTAATATTATTATTCCAAATGAAATGCTTGAGATCCCACTTGGTTGTTTTATTATTTATCCATCCGTACATTTACTCTGCTATTTAAAGCAAACCCAAGTAAAATGTACTTGAGGCTCCGATCAATAAAAAGGGGCAGAAAAGTCTCCACCTAACTCCAACATCATGAAAATAAAGATTACCACGAAGGCATATTCTGCTATTGTCGTACCATCAACCTGTAAATTGTGAACTAATCTGATTGTCATGTGATTTGCCTTAGTCTAAACTAGATTAATTGACTCTTCCTCACAAAGTCTAAAACTTTGAGTGAGTTTTCCCCTAATGATGTTGCACCATCGCATTTTCATTATGGAATTTCTGGTATTTTCTCTTTTTGAAATTTATAAGCTCGAGAAACATGCAAATATTTATCGATCCCCGGCATTTGTTAGATTAAGATTGCTGAAGGAAGGACCGACGAGTCATAATCAATAGATATTTGCTTATGATACTACTAATACTAAACTATGCTTTTGATCACCAAATTAATAGATGATGACATCATCCAGAGGTGGAGCCGCATTTTCACTTTGAGGTTCAATTGATCCCCCAATGCAATATCCTTAAAGATATATAAATATTATACATATATATATATATATATATATATATATATATATATATATATATATATATATATATTAATTTTAAATCTCTATAATATAAAAAATTTTGGTTAGCTTAGTAGTTTGAACCCAAACCCTCTATCCCCCATATCTCGGGTTTAAATCCTTACTCTTATATTTTTTCTCTTTTTCTCTCTATCCCCCATGTTCTATATTTTTTCTCTTTTTTTCTCTATCCCCCACGTCCCAAGTTCATTTTCACTTAATATAATATTATTAAATCTATTTTTATTTATTTATTTATTTATTTTAATTTATATATTGAACTCTTAGGATGAAAATTCTGGCTACGCCATCGATACCATTGGTACATAACCATTCTATTAATCATAAATTTTCTACCAAATTTTTTTTTTTCTACATACATATGCTCCTGAATATTAGAATTTACGTAAATATCCTCCTAAAATTAATATTTATATGTTTATCCTTATAAAACAATTATTTTGCATGTATGCCCTTATCTTTTTCTCTTTTTTTTTATTTTTTATATGTGTACCCATGTCTTCTAACACAATTAAAAAATTAGTGTTTAAAATTAAAATGATTGAAATATGGGTAGACCGGCAAAAAAAAAATATTTATAAAGATATACATTATTGGTGTAGAATCTAGTTGATGCCGAATCGAGCTAGAGCTGAGGACGAAGAGGTTACCATCGATGACCTGCAAAATAAAGTCCCATCCGAAGTCAGTTGTGGTAGCTCCAACAGGATCCTCCGATGATCAAGTTAGCTCTTCTGGTCAATAGAATAGAGTGCTCATGCAAAAGTTAAGCAGAGTTTCGGAAAGAAGAAGAGAGCTTAGAGAAAACGTATCTAGAGGATCTCTTTTTATAGATGGAGCCTATAGCAGATTGACAGTGACAGTCGTAGTCGTCTGATAACGGACCGCTCGAGGTCTGGTGGAGTCTGTCATGGAGGGAGGCACCGCCTATAGCACCGTCTGTAGCAGATTAATAGTGACAGCTGCAGCATCTGTAGTAGACCATTCGAGGTCTGATGGAGTCTGTCACGGAGGAAGGCGTCACCTATAGCAGACTGATAGTGCCATCTGCAGCTGTCTGGTAGTGGACCGCTCGTGATGTGGTCGTTCATTGAGATTTAATAGTCGAAGTTCGGAGGAAGCAGGCATTGGTTGGTGAAGAGCTTTGACATACATCAATTTCAGAGGAGTTTGGACTCCTAAAGAGAATACGGCTAGAGGGGATCATCTGGGAGGAATGCTAGTTGAAATCTAGAAGTAATCCACTGAAGAAATTCAGATGGAGTTTGACTGATGGAGAAGTTCAGGAGGAGTTCGGCTGAAGAAAAAGTTCAGAAGAAGTTTGGCTCCTAGAGGTATCCGACTGAAGGAGAAATCTGGAAGAAGTTTGGCTCCTAAAAGAATCCAGAAGGAGTTTGGCTCCTGAAGGTAATCGACTGAAGGAGAAGTTCGGAATGAGTTCGGCTCCTATAGGAATTCCGGTTGAAGGAGAAGTCCGAAAAAAGTTTGGCTCTTGGAGGAACTTGACTGAAGGAGAAGTTCGGAAGAAGTTCGGCTTCTGTAGAAACTTGACTGAAAGAGAAATCCAAAAGGAGTTCGGCTCTTGAAGGAATCCGACTGAAGGAGAGGTCCGGAAGGAGTTCGGCCACTGAAGGAGCCCGATTGATGAAGAAGGTTGGAAGGAGTTCGGTTGGGGTTCTTCCGCTGGAGGAGTTCGGCTGGGGTTTGGCCGCTGGAGGAGTTCGGCTGGGATTCGACCACTAGAGGAAGAATTTTCAATCGAAGCTCTTTCGTGATTACATATTGCATTAGGCTAAGCATCAGACTGAACTTCGGCAGAAGCGGAGTTTATCCCCAATAATAGTCCTCCCACTTTTAAGTTCGAAATTCGAAGAAAGAAAGTACCAAAAAGGTGACTGTCGAAATTTTTTTTCGAGCTTTGCACCCGTTGAGATTGAATCTCAGGGAGAGAGAGGTTGGAGGAGATCTTATCTCCTATTGAAGTTGATGTTGAAGCTCGGAGGAGATCTTATCTTCAGTCAAAGTTGAAGCTCGGAGGAGATCTTGTCTCCAACCGTGGTTGAGGAAGATCTTATCTCCTACCGTTGTTGGACACAATGGAGCCATTGTCGAGGTCTCTCCTTTCACCTCATCTAAAATGAACGAGGTGTTCGACTTTGCTCACGTTAGGACGAGTTTTTTCTCCTATTCCTAATGGACTGTGGGGGCACATAAGAGCCATTGTCAAGACCTCTCCCTCCATCTTGTCTAAAATAAACGAGATTTTCGACTTTGCTCACGTTAGGATGCGGTTCTTCTCCTATTCCTAATGGGCTGTGGGGGTACATAAGGACCGTTGTCAAGGCTTCTCCCTCCATCTCATTTAAAATGAACGAGGCCTTCGACTTTGTTCACATTAGGATGAGGTTCTCCTTCTGTTCTTAACAAGATATGGGGGCACATAAGGGTGATTGTCAGGGCCTCTCCCCCCATCTCATCTAAAATGAATGAGGTCTTCGACTTTGCTCACATTAGGACGAGGGACTCCTCCTATTCCTAATGGGCTGTAGGGGTACATAAGGACCGTTATCAAGGCCTCTCCTTTCATCTCATCTAAAATGAATGAGGCCTTCAACTTTGCTCACATTAGGACGAGGTTCTCCTCCTGTTCTTAATGGGCTAAAGGAGCACATAAGGGCCATTGTTAGGGCCTCTTCCCTCATCTCGTCTAAAATGAATGAGGTCTTTAACTTTGCTCACGTTAGGACGAGGTTCTTCTCTTGTTCCTAACATGGCCACTTTTGATTGCTTCTTTTCTGTCATCACATGGTTTTTGCACCAAGAAATAATAATATTGAAATAAAAAAAATTTTATTGCAAGAAAATTACTGGTAGTATCATGCGTGCTAATTTATAGCTATGGCAAGTATACCAGTCGATCAAGTAATAAAGTGAATGAGTAGAGTATCGTCCCTAGAGGATTAGAAAATAAGTACTGAAAAGCTCTTTCCTATACTTTATTTAGAAGATCGATTTATGAGAATAAAAAATTAAAAAATAAAATAAAAAATAATTAAATTTTTTTTAAGAAAATAGAGAGAGTGTAAATTATTAGGATTTTAAACTCAAGAGCAATGGATTATTAAGGCAATCGGTTCACCAACTCAGTCAATACAATATTCAGATTTTTAGATTAATTTTATTTTATGTGACGGTGGAGTTTCCTAATTTATTCACTACCCTTTGGTCCAGGCATAGCAAAACTATCAATATTTATTAATTATCCTTTGATCCAGGTGTAATTTAAATAAATATTAATGCATTAAGTTTTGTGAAATTCTCTAATTAAAATACGCTGCGTCCAAAGCGCACTAAAATTTTCGCATGCATATGAATTCTAATTTGATTCATAATACTAGGTATATAATCAAGAAGCATTAACATAGATGTACTTGGTCCGTAACATCTATGTTCATCAAATCAATTTAGAAGATGGCCAGTAATCTAAAAGCATTAAGATCAGATTTATATACTCCTCATGAATAAAATTTTAAAATAATTACACTGAATATTGCATCAAAAGAGTGGCTACATCTTAGTCTTAGTAAAATAAAATTTAGTTCATGATAATAAATTCAAAAACAGTGAATAAAATAAAAGGCATAGAGAAATTAGACTGTTTGATTGCTGAAATTGATTATCCATTGCTCTTGGTGTGGAGAACTTGGTGAAGAAGAAGATGCTCCTTGATCGATATCTTGATTGTCGAAAAAAAATCAAAAATCTTTTTTTATTTCTCACAAATCACTCTTCTCTTTCTACCTCTCCTCTCTTTTTCTTTTTGTTTTTCTTTTTCTAACTTCTCTCTCTCTTTCTCTCCGTCTCTCTTTCTCTCTGTCTCTCTATCTCTCTCTCTTTCTCTCTATCTCTCTATCTTTCTCTCTCCAATTTTTTTTTTCACGGCAACAACAGATTTTTATAGATAAAGAGTTTGATTTTCCTCCAAAATCCATCAAAAATTAGGTTTAAGACTCCCAAAACAACTCAAAAATTAGGTTTAAGACTCCCAAAATAACTCAAATTAAGATCTGGGTCATTCTGCCCGTTAGATGTTGATCCAGTCCAAAAATCACTTAAAAATCTATTAAAATAATCTAGATCAAGTCGAATTTCATGCCAGCCATTGGATCAACCGTTGGATTAAATCTGAGCCATCCGATCGCGTAGAAAGAGGCCTTCTGATCTTTAGTTTAACGTTCGGATGAATCTCAGCCGTTGGATCTCGATCGGAAGCTGCGGATGCCGTCCATCAGCGCCTTCGTTTCGACCGTCCGATCAAGTTTCAGTGAATGTCGTCCATTGGATCAGATAAAATTCTCAAATTATCCTCCATTGACCATGCGCGAGCTCGATGTTGCATGGACCGCCGCGTTCTTTAGCCAATCGGAGTGCGCTTTTTGCTGTGAAATTTTCGAATTATCCTTCAGATGGTCCACCGTGCGCCACAAAAAATGCTGACATCATCCTGACGTCAGCGTTGCATCGGTAGGTCGGTCTGCTGTTGCGATTGAATCGGGCCGAACCGCTGAGCCAGTTTTCTGAACTGGTTTGAACCGAACCGATTTTTTTTTTAAAAAATTTAATTCTAGGCTCGTTTGAAGTCCGTTTTACCTGAAATTTATTTCATCTGAACCAAAAAAATAAGATCTTCATATTGGTAGCCTTCTTTCCTACATAAGATTAATAAAAGTATTAATTTCTAAAAAAATAAATTAATTTATTTTATAATTTAATACTTTTATTAGTATATTTTTACCACTTATCACACCCCCTAACTTAGTCATTGCTAGTCCCTTAGCAATGTTTTATTCAATACCATGTTTCAATAAGATTATCCATCACAAAGATAAAATCTAAGATTAAAGGTTAAAAAGTTTTAGAAAATACTGCTAACTAAGCATTGAGCTTCAGAAGCAAATTTTTCAGTCAACACAATTAAAAACTTTCTTAGAGTACATCAAAGATCTATAGCACTTATGTTCGTGATGACTAACTTTAGCATTTCAGTATTAAATTAAAAGAATAAAAGTATCTTTTCTTATCACATATTTTGATCAATTTTCTATACATTCTCAATTTTATACTCATGAATTAAGGTAGCTTTCACACTGCCTTTCTCTCTCTCTCTTTTTTTTTTTTACTATACTGAGCATCCTGGCCTTCCCTTCACCATTTTACGTGAATTTTCACACTTCACCTAGGTGTAGAGACCCAATTACTAGACTTTGGGCAATCCATATATACTCTATCTTTTGCACTTTATTTATAGGCAGGTAGCTCTTTTCTTAAATTTAAATTTTTTTTATTAGAATATATATTAATTATCAATATTCAGTGATAATTGAATCCTCAGTTGGCCTTATAATCAATACCTACTTTGTCTTGTTAGTGTGCATGTGCAATTAGAAGTGCTAATAATCTTTTAATGATCTAAGTAGGCTGCTAAAAGTTGACCAACTAATCTACTTCTTTACTCATTATATTTATTAGCAAATAATTCTATCTTTTATCACTTATCCAGTTTATCTTGCTCAAGATTTTCTTCTTGACACATAATTTTTTTTTAACTTATTCTACATTGTCTTAAAGGAGAGAGAAAAATAAATGGTGCAATAAAAGATAGGAAGGAATATATCTGATTTGATTCAGTCTGGTTCTTTGGAGCTTTAAAATTTTGCTTGAGTTCTCATTGATTTTTCTGCAAAATTAAAAATACATATCAGCGCAATAAATTACTGAAAAATAAAAGAAAAGAAAAATGATCAAAACTAAAAAGAAAAGAAACAACCTATCTAGTAGTTCTGATTTATAGTCTTCAGCTTGATTTTTTTTTTTGAGTTCTAAAGTAGATCAATCTGGTGCCACTTCAATTAGAATACTTTCATGTTTGATTGAGTCCTCTTTCAATTTGATATTGCTCACTTTTATAGTCTCAAACCTATTTTCTACAGAATTCTCATATAATGGATTGTCAATAATATCAATTAGAAAACAAGTTTGATTATCATCAGTTTGTTTAGTATCTTTGAAAATATTAAAAGTAACTTATTCATCTTGGACTCTAAGAATTAATTTTTTTTGTTGAACATCTATTAAAGCTCCTCCAATAGCTAAAAAGGGTTTTCCTAAAATAAGAGGTACATCATAATCTTCTTTCATATCAAGAACAATAAAATCAACCAAAAAAATAAACTTGTTTACCTTTACCAAGACATCCTCTACTATACCTCTTGGATATTTAATGGATCTATCGACTAATTGAAGAGTAATAGTGGTAGGCTTTGGTTCTCCTAGACCCAGCTTTCTGAAAATAGAAAAAGGCATGAGATTAATGCTTGCTCCTAAATCATATAAAACTTTATCAAAACTACAATCACCAATAATACAAGGGATAGTAAAACTCCCTGGATCTTTTAACTTCTATGGTAATTTATTTTAAAGTATTGCTGAGCATTCTTCATTCAAATTTATTCTCTCATGCTCCTTTAGCTTTTTCTTATTTGTTAGGATTTCTTTGAGAAACTTGGCATACCTGGGCATTTGAGTAATAGCATCTACAAAAGGAATATTAATATATAAATTCTTTAAAATTTTGAAAAAGGTAGAAAATTTATTATCTGGATGCTGTATTTATGTTTCTGGAAATGGTAGTGGCGGCACATAGGGCTTCACATTTGGATCAGCAAATCATATACCTGGAGACCATCCATCTGCTGGTTATTTTGGTGACTGACAAATTTTAGTTGATGGTTTTTTATTTGTAGTTGGCTCTTCAGTCTCATTCTTCTGATGTGGCTCCTTCAGCTTTGTACCATTTCTTAGGGTGATAGCATTGACTTGCTCTCTTGGATTTGTCTCCGTATTGCTTTAGCAAGGATCATTGAGGTCTCTCGGATTATCTTAGCATTTGACCTATTTGCATCTCCAAGTTTTGAATTGCTGCTGTTTGGTCCTATCTAAGTTTGGCTTCCAATTTTTTTATAGTTGCTTCTTGGTTTTGCATAAATTTGACCATCAGCTCTTCCATGTTGGACTTCTTTTTAGGTACTTGGAATCCCGAGGGTGGCTGTTATGCTGTATTTTGATTACTCCATGAGAAATTTGGGTGCTGCCTCCACCCTTGATTGTATGTATTGGAGTAGAGATTATTTTGTTGCGGCCTAAAAAAAATTATCAATATAATTAGCTGTATCAGTTGTTTTAGCAAAAGAATTATCTGTCTGGCAATTGCTCGTATCATGTCCTCCTCCACATAGGTCATAAGTAATGCTCTAAATATGCATAGCTGTT
>QRFJ01002698.1:176378-270486 GCA_006176705.1 Cocos nucifera
ACTGCATTGGATGCCCCAGATTTCAATCCAACGGTTGATCCATGGCTGGCATGAAATCCAAACTTGATTCTAGAATATTTTAAAGGATTTTAAGTGATTTTTGGATCGTTTGATCAACATCTAACGGGCAGAATGGCCTAGATCTTGATTTGAGTTGTTTTGGGAGTCTTAAACCTAATTTTTGATAAATTTTAGGAGGAAAAATCAAACTCTTTATCTATAAAAACCTGTTGTTGCCGTGAAAAAAAATCAGAGAGAGAGATAGAGAGACAGAGAGAAAGAGAGAGAGACAGAGAGAAAGAGATAGAGAAGTCAGAAAAAGAAAAACAAAAAGAAAAAGAGAGGAAGAGGTAGAAAGAGAAGAGTGATTTGTGAGAAATAAAAAGATTTTTGATTTTTTTCACAATCAAGACATCGAATCAAGGAGCATCTTCTTCTTCGCCAAGTTTCTCTATACCAAGAGCAACGGATAAATCAATTTCAGCAATCAAACAGTCTAATTTCTCTATGCTTTCTATTTTATTCGTTGATTTTTGAATTTATTATCATGAACTAAATTTTATTTTACTTAGGATAAGGTATAGCCACTCTTTTAATGTAATATTCAGTATAATTATTTTAAAATTTTATTCATGAGGAGTATATAAATCTGATCTTAATACTTTTAGATTACTGACCATCTTCTAAATTGATCTGATGAACATAGATGTTACAAACCAAGTACATCTATGTTAATGCTTCTTGATTATATACCTTGTATTATGAATCAAATTAGAATTCATATGCATGCAAAAATTTTAGTGCGCTTTGGACACAGCGTATTTTAATTAGAGGGTTTCACAAAACTTAATGCATTAATATTTATTTAAATTATACCTGAATCAAAGGGCAATTAAAAAATATTGATAGTTTTGCTATGTCTGGACCAAAGGATAGTGAATAAATTAGAAAACTCCACCGTCACATGAAATAAAATTAATCTAAAAACTTGAATATTATATTGACTGAGTTGGTGAACTGATTGCCATAGTAATCCATTGCTCTTGAGTTTAAAACTCTAATAATTTACACTCTCTCTATTTTCTTAAAAAAACTTTTAATTATTTTTTATTTTATTTTTTAATTTTTTATTCTCATAAATCGATCTTCTAAATAAAGCATAGGAAAAAGCTTTTCAGTACTTATTTTTCAATTCTCTAGGGACGATACTCTACTCATTCACTTTATTACTTGATCGACTGGTGCACTTGCCATAGCTATAAATTAGCATGTATCAAGTTTTTGGCACCGTTGTCGGAGATTATGTCTAAAATAATATTGAAATTTTGATCCTAGCTTTACTTTAGAAATTTATTTTTAATTTTTATTATTTAAATTTTTTTTTTTTTCATTGCATGACACGTACTGGACATAGTAACTTACTACCTTTAGATTCAGAAATTGAAAGGACCATTAGAAGACTACAACAAGAAAGAAACATGGCAGCTGAAGATCCTAACGATATCAATCTAGGATTGGATATGGCGACCGAAGGACAACATGAAGCTATTCGATCAATACATCATCCATTAAATGATTACATCACACCATCCGTAGCCAATGCAGCTTCAAGCATCAGAAGACCGCTTGTACGAGCAAACAACTTCGAAATAAAACCAATGATGATCCAGATGATTCAATCAACTGTCCAATTTAGTGGACACATGCATGATGATCCGAATGCCCATATTTCTAGTTTTCTTAAACTTTACGATACTTTTAAAATTAATGGGATGTCGGATGATGCTATTAGATTAAGGTTATTTCCTTTCTCTTTATGGGATAAAGCTAAGAGTTGGCTTCATTCTCTTCCTGTAGGTTCTATCATAACTTGGAATGTCTTGCCCAAAAATTCCTAGCCAAGTACTTTCCACCTTCCAAGACTGCTAAGATGCGCAACGATATCACTTTCTTTATGCAGATGGACATGGAGACACTATATGAGGCTTGGGAGCATTTCAAGAAACTGTTGAGGAGATGTCCACATCATCAACTATCTGTATGGCTTTAGGTACAAACTTTCTATAATGGTTTATCTCCTACTAATCATTTTATGATTGATGCAGCAGCAGGAGGAACCATTAATCGAAAAATGGAGGAAGAAGCCTTCGATCTGATCGATGAGATGGCATCAAATAGCTATCAATGGAAGACAGAGCGCATGATGCCAAAAAGACTAGCAGCTGTGCAGGGAGTAGATTGCGTGCCAATCTTACTAGCTGAAATTGTAGCCCTTAGAGTTGAAGTCAACAACTTGAAGGGATTAAAAGTAACTTCATCTTGGACTCTAAGAATTAATTTTTTTTGTTGAACATCTATTAAAGCTCCTCCAGTAGCTAAAAGGGTTTCCTAAAATAAGGGGTACATCATAATCTTCTTCCATATCAAGAACAATAAAATCAACAGGAAAAATAAACTTGTTTACCTTTACCAAGACATCCTCCACTATACCTCTTGGATATTTAATGGATCTGTCGGAATTGAGAGTAATAGTGGTAAGGCTTTGGTTCTCCTAGACCCAGCTTTCTGAAAATAGAAAAAGGCATGAGATTTATGCTTGCTCCTAAATCACATAAAACTTTATCAAACTACAATCACCAAATAATACAGGGATAGTAAAACTCCTGGATCTTTTAGCTTCTGTGGTAATTATTTTGAAGTATTGCTGAGCATTCTTCATTCAAATTTTTCTCTCATGCTCCTTTAGCTTTTTCTTATTTGTTAAGATTTCTTTGAGAAACTTGGCATACCTGGGCATTTGAGTAATAGCATCTACAAAAGGAATATTAATATGTAAATTCTTTAGAATTTTGAAAAAGTTAGAAAATTCCTTATCTGGATGCTGTATTTGTCTTTCTGGAAATGGTAGTGGTGGCACGTAGGGCTTCACATTTGGATCAGCAAATCGTATACCTGGAGACCATCCATCTGCTGGTTTATTTTGGTGATGAGATTTTAGTTGATGTTCTTTATTTGTAGTTGGCTCTTCAGTCTCTTCTTCTGATGTGGCTCCTCCAGCTTTGTACCACTTCTTAAGGTGATAGCATTGACTTGCTCCCTTGGATTTGTCTCCGTATTGCTTGGCAAGGATCCTTGAGGTCTCTCGGAGATTATCTTAGCCATTTGACCTATTTGCATCTCCAAGTTTGAATTGCTGTTTTGGTCTTCTAAGTTTGGCTTCCAAATTTTTTTATAGTTGCTTCTTGGTTTGTAAATTTTGACCATCAGCTCTTCCATGTTGGACTTTTTTAGGTACTTGGAATCCGGGGGTGGGTTGTGCTATTTTTGATTGCTCCCATGAGAAATTTGGGTGCTGCCTCCACCCTTGATTGTATGTGTTGAGTAGGGATTTATTTGTTGCGGCCTAAAAAATTATCAATATAATTAGCTGTATCAGTTTGTTTTAGCAAAAGGATTATCTGTCTGGCAATTGCTCGTATCGTGTCCTCCTCCACAGGTCACAGATGCTCTGAACATGCATAGCTGTTCCTTTAAGTTGTTGACTTCGGCTCTAAGGGGCTGCAATTTCAGCTAGTAAGTTGGCACGCAATCTACTCCCTGCACAGCTGCTAGTCTTTTTGGCATCATGCGCTTTGTCTGCCATTGATAGCTATTTGATGCCATCTCATCGATCAGATCGAAGTTTCTTCCTCCATTTTTGATTAATGGTTTCTCCTGTTGCTGCATCAATCATAGAATTAGTAGAGATAAACCATTATAGAAAGTTTTACCTGAAACCATACGGTAGTTGATGATGTGGACATCTCCTCAGCAGTTCTTGAAATGCTCCCAAGCCTCATATATGTCTCCATGTCCATCTGCATAAAGAAGTGATATCGTTGCGCATCTTAGCAGTCTTGGAAGGTGGAAAGTACTTGGCTAAGAATTTTTGGGCTAGACATCCCAAGTTATGATAAAACCTATAGAAGAGAATTGAAGCCAACTCTTAGCTTTGTCCCATAAAGAGAAAGGAAATAACCTTAATCTAATAGCATCATCCGACATCCCATTAATTTTAAAAGTATCGTTTAAAAGTTCAAGAAAACTAGAAAATATGGCATTCGGATCATCATGCATGTGTCCACTAAATTGGATAGTTGATTGAATCATCTGGATCATCATGGTTTTATTTCGAAGTTGTTTGCTCGTACAAGCGGTCTTCTGATGCTTGAAGCTGCATTGGCTACGGATGGTGTGATGTAATCATTTAATGGATGATGTATTGATCGAATAGCTTCATGTTGTCCTTCGGTCGCCATATCCAATCCTAGATTGATATCGTTAGGATCTTCAGCTGCCATGTTTCTTTCTTGTTGTAGTCTTCTAATGGTCCTTTCAATTTCTGAATCTAAAGGTAGTAAGTTACTATGTCCAGTACGTGTCATGCAATGAAAAAAAAAAAATTTAAATAATAAAAATTAAAAATAAATTTCTAAAGTAAAGCTAGGATCAAAATTTCAATATTATTTTAGACATAATCTCCGACAACGGTGCCAAAAACTTGATACATGCTAATTTATAGCTATGGCAAGTGCACCAGTCGATCAAGTAATAAAGTGAATGAGTAGAGTATCGTCCCTAGAGAATTGAAAAATAAGTACTGAAAAGCTCTTTCCTATGCTTTATTTAGAAGATCGATTTATGAGAATAAAAAATTAAAAAATAAAATAAAAAATAATTAAAAAGTTTTTTTTAAGAAAAAAATAGAGAGAGTGTAAATTATTAGAGTTTTTAAACTCAAGAGCAAATGGATTACTATGGCAATCAGATTCACCAAACTCAGTCAATATAATATTCAAGTTTTTAGATTAATTTTATTTCATGTGACGGTGGAGTTTTCTAATTTATTCACTATCCTTTGGTCCAGACATAGCAAAACTATCAATATTTTTTAATTACCCTTTGATTCAGGTTATTTAAATAAATATTAATGCATTAAGGTTTTGTGAAAACCCTCTAATTAAAATACGCTGGTGTCCAAAGCGCACTAAAATTTTGCATGCATATGAATTCTAATTTGATTCATAATAACAAGGTATATAATCAAGAAGCATTAACATAGATGTACTTGGTTTGTAACATCTATGTTCATCAGATCAATTTAGAAGATGGTCAGTAATCTAAAAGTATTAAGATCAGATTTATATACTCCTCATGAATAAAATTTTAAAATAATTATACTGAATATTACATTAAAAGAGTGGCTATACCTTATCCTAAGTAAAATAAAATTTAGTTCATGATAATAAATTCAAAAATAACGAATAAAATAGAAAGCATAGAGAAATTAGACTGTTTGATTGCTGAAATTGATTATCCGTTGCTCTTGGTATAGAGAACTTGGCGAAGAAGAAGATGCTCCTTGATCGATGTCTTGATTGTTGAAAAAAAATCAAAAATCTTTTTTTATTTCTCACAAATCACTCTTCTCTTTCTACCTCTTTCCTCTCTTTTTCTTTTTGTTTTTCTTTTTCTGACTTCTCTATCTCTTTCTCTCTGTCTCTCTCTCTTTCTCTCTGTCTCTCTATCTCTCTCTCTGATTTTTTTTCTCGGCAACAACAGGTTTTTATAGATAAAGAGTTTGATTTTTCCTCCTAAAATTTATCAAAAATTAGGTTTAAGACTCCCAAAACAACTCAAATCAAGATCTAGGCCATTCTGCCCGTTAGATGTTGATCAAACGATCCAAAAATCACTTAAAATCCTTTAAAATATTCTAGATCAAGTTGGATTTCATGCCAGCCATTGGATCAACCGTTGGATTGAATCTGGGCCATCCAATTGCATAGAAAGAGGCCTTCTAATCTTTAGTTTAACGTCGGGATGAATCTCAGCCATTGGATCTCGATTCGGGAGCTACGGATGCTGTCCATCAGCACCTTCGTTTTGACCGTCCGATCAAGTTTCGATGAATGCCATCCATTGGATCAGATAAAATTCCCAAATTACCTTTCATAGACTATGCACGAGCCCGGTGTTGCGTAGACCGCCATATTTTTCAGCCAATCGGAGCACGCATTTTGCTGTGAAATTCTCGAATTGCCCTCCAGATGGTCCACCGTGCGCCGCAAAAAATGCTGACATCATTCTGACGTTAGCGTTGCATCGGTGGGTCGGTCTGCTATTGTGATTGAATCAGGCCAAACCGTTGAGCCGGTTTTCTGAACCGATTTGAACCAAGCCAATTTTTTTTTTTTTGAAATTCAATTTTGGACTCGTTTGAAGTCCGTTTTGCCTGAAATTTATTTTATCTGAATTAAAAAAATAAGATCTTCATATTGGTGGCCTTATTTCCTACATAAGATTAATAAAAATATTAATTTTTAAAGAAATAGATTAATTTATTTTATAATTTAATACTTTTATTAGTATATTTTTACCATTTATCATAGTACATTCTCAGATTTTTTGAGTTCCAAGATCGTGGGAGCGTTGTTCCTCCGAGCTCCTTAAGGTGATAAGTTTCGGGCCAGACGACCTCTACCACTTCATACGAGCCTTTCTAATTTGGGACAAGCTTCCCCTGGCTTTGAGGTTGGAAGAAGGTAGCTCATCGAAGCACTAAGTCCTCTACTTTGAACGTTTTACTTTCGACTCTAGAGTTATAGTATCGGATCATCCTTCGTCCATAGGTCGCCATCCGAATCTGGGCTTTCTCTTTTTTTTCTTCCAGCAGATCGAGGTTGGCTCTGAGGTCCTGTGGGTTATGCTACTCATTGAAAGCTACGACCCATATTGATGGAGTTTAAGCTCGATTGGTAAGACTGCCTCCATTTCAAAGACCAAGGTGAATGATATTTTTTTAATCGATAATCTTTGAGTAGTTCGGTACATCCAGAGGATGTGGTAGAGTTCATCCACCCAGGCCTCCTTGCTCTATCGAGCCTTGTCTTGATACCTTGCAGCAGGATTCGATTGATCACTTCAGCTTTTCCATTTGCTTGTAGATGAGCTATCAATATGAAGTGATAGGAGATATTTAAATCTTCGCAGAACTCGACGAACCTCATCCCAGCAAACTATTACCCATTATCTGTTATGAGAGTTTGGGACAGACCGAATTGGCAGACAATTGACTTTCAGATGAAGTTCTGTACCTTAGCCTCGATAATTTTTACTAGTTATTCAGCTTCGATCCATTTGGTGAAGTAGTCGATCGCGACTAGGAGGAACTTTCATTGCTCGGATGCCGTCGAAAAAGGGCTAAGTATATCCATTCCCCACTATGCAAATGGCCAAGGTGCACTTAGTGGAGTAAGCTCGGAGGCCGACTGCCTTTGTGTGTTCGCATTCTTCTGACAGTGGTTATATTTCTTGATATACTCCATAGGGTCGTTGTACAAGATCGGCTAATAGTACCCTTATCGAAGTAGTTTTTATGATAGGGACCTGGCTCCTACATGACTTTCATAAATTTTCTCATGAACTTTCATAGTGCGGAGTCGGCCTCTTAAGGTTGAAGACATCTCAGTAGCGATAGCGAATACGATCTCTTATACAATTTACCTTCATACAAAATATATCAGAAGGCCTAATTCTTGAGTTTTCGAGCTTCTTTTGGATAACGAGTGTTGGTGCAGAATCTGGTTAATGCTGGATCGAACTGGAGTGGAGGAGGATGAGGTCACCGTCGGTGACCTACAAAATTAAGTTCCATTCGGAGTTAGTGGTGGTGGCTCCGGTAGGATCCTTCGATGATCAAGTTAGTTCTTCTGACCAACAGAAATGGAGTGCTCAGAAATGAGAAATGAGCTTTGAGCTTTAGAGGAGAGAGAAGAGCTTAGAGAGAAATATATCTGGAGGATTCTTTTTATAAATGAAGCTTGAATGATGGTGACGACCATACCGTCTGGTAGTGGACCGCTCGACGTCACGTGAGATTCGATACGGAGAGAGAGGTGTCACCAGATGGGTAGTGACAGCCATGTCATTCGATCGTGGGCCGCATGGGACTTGTTATGGAGAGAGCGGTGTCACCAGACTGATAGTGGCAGCCATGTCGTTCGATCGTGGGCTGCATGGAGCTTATTATGGAGAGAGCGATGTCGCCACATTGGTAGTGGCAGCCATACCATCGAGGTTCAACAGCCATAGTTTGAGGGAGTAGGTGTCGATTGGTGAAGAACCTCGATGTATATCCATTTTAGGGGAGCTTAAATTTCTAAAAGAAAGTTCGACCAAAGGGGATGTCCGAAAGAAGTTCGGTCCCTGGAGGAGTGCAAAGGAAGTTCGGCTCTCATGGGTGTCCGACTGGAGAAGTACGGAGGGAGTTCAGCTTCCATACGGATCCGACTGGAGCTCGGCCGCTAAGAAGTTCGACCGAAGGAGAAGTTTGGCTAAAAGAGAGAACTGGAGGGAGTTCGGCTCCCGTAGGCGTCTGACTGGAGGAGTGCGGAGGGAGTTCGGTTCTCATGTGAGTCCGACTGAAGCTCGGCCACTGAGAAGTTTGGCTGGTCGAAGGAATTCGGCTAAGACTCGACTGCTAGGGAGTTTAGAAGGGGCTCGATCGGCCAAAGGGGTTCGGCTAAGGCTCGTCCGCTGAAGCTCTTTTCCATGACTACCGGTTGCATTAGGCCAAGCATCAGACTGGACTTTGGCAGAAGTGAGAGATTTATTTCCAACAATAGTCTCTCCAACTCTCGAGTTTAAAACTCGAAGGAAAGGAAGTATAAAAAAAGGTGACTACTCTGAAGTCTTTTCCGGACTCTGCACCCATTGGGGATTGAAGCTCGGGGGAGATCTTATCTCCAGTCGAGATTGATGTTGAAGTTGAGGCTCGGGAGAGATCTCCACCGAGGTCCAACCTCAGGAAGTCCACGAAGATCTTGTCTCCTATTAACATTGCGGTTGAAGCTTATGGGAGATCTTATCTCCAATGCAGGTTGAGGTTGAAGCTCGGGGAGATCTTATCTCCTACAGTCGAGGTTGGCTTGGAAAAGATCTTATCTCCTACAGTCGAGGTCGAAACTTGAGGAGATCTTCATCTCCTGCTGTCGAGTCGAAGCTTGGAGGAGATCTTATCTCCTGCAATCGAGGTTGGCTCGGAAGATCTTATCTCCAGAAGCTGAGATTGGCTCGGGAGAGATCTTATCTCCTAGTCGAGGTCGAAGCTCGGGGAGATCTTATCTCTACGTCAAGGTCGAAGCTCGAGAAGATCTTATCTCCTACAGCCGAGGTTGCTCAAGATTGATCTTATTCCTACGGTCGAGATTGGCTCGAGGAGATCTTATCTTCTACAGCAAGGTCAAAGCTCGGATCGATCTTATCTCCTGCAGTCGAGGTTACTTGGGGGAGATCTTATCTCCTGCAGCCGAGGGAGAGCTCGAAGGAGATCTTATCTCTTGCAGTCGAGGTTAACTGGGAGAGATCTTATCTTCTGCAGCCGAGGTTGCTCGGTCGCTCGAAAGAGATCTTATCTCTGACCGAAGTAGCCTCAGATGCTCGGAAGAAATCTTATCTCTAGCCAAGGTTAGCTCGTCACTTGGAAGAGATCTTATCTCTAGCCAAGGTTGACTCGGTCGCTCGAGAGAGATCTTATCTCTGACCGAGGTTGGCTTGAATGCTTGAGAGAAATTTTATCTCTAGTCGAGGTTGAAGCTCGGGAGAGATCTTATCTTACAGGTTGGCTCGGCTCGGAGAGAGTCTTATCTTTGATCGATTTATCTCTAGCCGAGGTTGAAGCTCGGAGGAGATCTTATCTCTACAGCCGAGGTTTGGCTCGATCACTCGAAAGAGATCTTATTTCTAGTCGAGATAGGCTCGGACACTTAGGAGAGATCTTATCTCTAGTTTGAGGTTGGCTCGGTCATCGGAAGAGACTTATCTCTCGCCAAGATTGCTCATCGCCGAGAATTTATCTCTAGCGAGGTGGCCGGTCGCTCGAAAGATCTTACTCGACCAGTTGGCTCTGACGCTCAAAGAGATCTATCTCTACCAGGTTAAAGCTCGGGAGATTTATTCCTACATCGAGTTGGCTCGATCTGGAAGATCTTTTTTAGTCAGTGGTTGGAGATTTTGTGATTATGTGCCTAGAACCAGAATTGGCTGACACTTGTAATACACTTCTAGGGGCAAAATTATAATTTTGACTATAATCAATAAAATGGGTTATTTTCTATCACATATGTGTATTTAGTGTCTGTGATACATCCTTTGAGTTAATGGTAATGATAATTCATATTTTCAAGAGTTGAAAATTTAAGACATGAATAATCATTATTAACTCATAAAATGCTCCCGACCATAGGATCATCACGAGGATGGTGATTGATCCGGAAGGTTGGTGTACAATCGCTTCTCTTTAGTAGATGAGTCTTGAGTCTACGGTGTGGAGACACCGGAGCGAGAGTACAGGTACTCGTTAGAGAACGAGGGCACTGAGCGTGACCACCTCGAGTAGTCATTAGGGAAGTCTACCTTCTCGTCAATGACTGACTCGATGCTGCAGTAGTGTGTCTGGTTCTTTGACCTGAGATGCATCGGCAGTTCACCTTGAGGGTGTTATAGTTTGACTACACCATTACTCGGTCTCCTAGCCATATGGAACCCTGAGGTGTATGTTGGCTATAGCATGTTCATTGTAGGAACTGGATTGCATCAAGATGGAATCTATCTACCTCGGTGGTAGAGGAGCAGCCCTATGATGATCATGAGAATCAAGTCCAGAAGCCCATGGCCATGGTAGAGTGAAATAATAGAAAGAGTTTCTATTTAGATTTTCACATTGGACTCGAATCGAATGATTACATCATATGACAGAGACTAGGGTTTGACGAGTTCACCTTAACCCTAATCTGATCGGGGCTCAAGATAGAAGAACTTAATCACACAGGTAGCTGCACCAAGAGGTTCGCATTCAGCTCTGATGGGTTGCCACCATATACTGCTAGGTGTCACTGGTGGATTTTGGGAGCAATTAGAATGATTTAGATGATCGATCATTCTAGCTGTTCGAATCAGAAGAGTTCTGATCCATCGAAAGGAGTTTCGATGATGTCGATGATAGAGATCATGACATATCCCATTACCATACAGAACTGAACCTAACTGGGTCACACAAACAAGGGTTTGAATCTGGTGATCATCAATTGAACTGATCTAGTTCAATTGATCTGAATGAGATTCAATTAGGTTCAAGGAAAATCGTGCTAGCACTCGATTGAACCTAACGTTCTTCTTTTACTATCATAAATAAGTTGTCCTGACTGAGCCAAAGGAGTTTGTGCTCAATCAGAGGCCTTCATATGGTCTGACTGGAGGTTGTCCAAGTCAGAAAAGGTTGTCTTATTTGTAAGACATTACCTGCCATTTTTGGTCACCTGCCATTTCTTGTTCTTTGACTTTGGTCAAAAGTCTACCTTTGACTGGTCAAACGTTGACCATTGACACTTTGACTTTTGACCACACATGTCATGCACCTATTGGAGAGCTGGTGGGGGCCTGTCCCCCTGCCAGAACCTGGCAAGGAGGAAGGGCGCACGCCACCCAGGGTGGCGTGTGCCCAAGTTGGAGGCGCCTAGGAGTCCTTGTTGGACAAGGACTCCACCTCTCCTTTTTGGATTCCAATTAGAGTTCTTCTAAGAATCCAACTTTGACTGGTCTTAGGCACCCTCTAAGGAGGAATCCAGGGGACTCTATTCCCAATCAGATTTAGATCTGATTTCACAAAGGGTTGTGATTGGTTGGGAAGAAGAGGAGTTGGATCACAGCTTAGTCTATAAATAAGACCCTGCGCCCAACTCAAAAAGAATAAATTGAATTGAGATCAATTCCCATGCCCCAAGGCTGCCTCTCCCTCCTTCCTCCATGCCAAACCTCTTCTCCCCTTGCTCTCCACGTCCAAAAGGAGTTTTGGACTTTGGTTGGTGCGATTCAGATCAAAGAAAGGCGATCAAAAGCAAGAAGGCTGCGCTGCTGCAAAGGACGACTGCTGATCTTCAAAAGAGTTTTGAAGATCCTCCAGATCAGATCCAGATCTAATTTTTGGAGATGTGATAGAGAAGAAGAGGATCTCCAGATCCAACCCGAGTGGATACCGGTAGAGGCCAGGCGCTTGCGTGGCTAGATCCAGAACCTTCCGCTGCAAACAGGATCATCAACAGGGTAATAGGATTACCCAAATCAGGTAAATTAAATTTGATTTAATTTATCTTTATTTTTATTTTTTATTAAAATAATAAGAATTAGATCTGAAAATATATCAAGATCTGATTGGGATCAAGAGAAAAATTTTTGAAAATATATCTCTTGATCTGATCAGATCTGAACGAACCTGGACCGAAAAATCAGGATTTTTCCTTCAACTGGTATCAGAGCCATGGTTCTAAAATTGTTTAGATCTGATTTTAAATTTATTTTAATTAAAAAATAAATGATTTTAGATGTCACATGAGATGTGATCAGATCTGAAATCAGAAAAAAATTAAAATTAAATGATTTGGATCTAAGATTAGAAGATATGCATGACTAGTTCTAGAATAGAATAGTTCTATAGAATAGTTTTGCATGTTTTGATTTTTTAATCTGATTAAATCATATTTTAGATCTTTTTTATTTACTATTTTTGATATTATAAGTGTTATAATAACATCTGAAAAAATAGCAAATAAAAATTATTTTTAATTTTAAATATCATATGAGATATGATTGATGCATGTCTAGACTAGTTGTAGAATAGTTCTACATAATTGTCTAGATTAGAATTTATTTTGATTAGATCAATTTAAATCTAATTTTTTAGATTATTATGAGATAATTTAGATCTGAAAATATGCATGATTTGATACATGAGATGTATGCAAAATATGCCATGATTAGATCTAATTTGTATATGAGATATATGATATAGATCTATAACTGTTTTGTAGTATTGAATGTTCCTGATTAAGGCGTTCCTCTTGGCCGTCCGGTCATAAGAACGAAGAAGGGTTTAAAGGCCCTCTCTTCCCATTCGATGGGGTGTTCTTATGATGTGTAGGGGTGCTGCGTGTTCGTCCTTAATCAGAAACCCAAAACTTACTTTCTGCAAAACCCTAGATCCTGAAACCCTAGGATTTATTGTGCATATTTTGTTTATGAACCCTACTTAATTAAGAATTAAGTTTATGGAATATTAATTAGGTCTAAAATTGAGAATTTCAGATCTAAGACATATTCATAATACTGGGTTCGGGCTTGGGTAGCTCAATTAGGTCTAAGCGGTTGATCAAACCGAATCAAGAGTTGGTTAGATGGGATCAACAATGCTTAAATTGACCAGCCTAATAGGATTAAGTCTGGGTCAAGATCGAGTCACGATCAAGCAAGACCTAATTAGGCTCAGAGGTTAGAGTCTGGATTGTAGGCTAACCCAATTGGTTCTGACTCAACAATTTGGTGTCTAAGGTAAGTTTGGCACAGACGACCGACTGGTTTTTAATTGGAAGCTACTCGACCTGAATGCGTTCTTGTACGAGTTAATGGCATATTCCTTCCACCGGTCTCACTTACCTGGCCATATCTATTGACACAGTTCTGATCTGAGGTGGTCAATAATCCGAGCTAACCCATGCCACTAGGTTAGTCATAATTGTTATGACTAAGCCAAGTCTAGTTTAATGAGACCTGAATCAATTCTCCCTAAGAAAAGATTAAGTCTGAGGTCTTCCACCATTGTAGATGCGCGGGCCCTTCCCGGGGTTGATTGTTCTCGGCTGGATACAGTGGCTCAGTTGCACCGGAAAGATGCAACCATGTCTATTAGGCATTGGATGCTATGGGCTGGAGGATGAGTTGGGCTCAATATTTCGGATACGGTGAGAGACTCAATTAGGAACCCAGTCTATGCAAATGGTGGGTCTGACTTAACTAAGGAGTGGATCAATATTCCGGATACGGTGAGATTCATGAATTAGAGACCAAGTTTGGGTGCACCATGATTAGAGAATCATTGAACAAGAGTTGTTCACTCATTGGCTAACCCATCACCAATAACTGTTAGGTGAGGTGATGAGTCAGTTGGTGAGACCGCACCACCCACTAGAAATCATTAATCGTGGAGATTTTCGCATCTCTACAGAGGGAGTGTAGGGATCCGAGAAAATAGTGGGAGCTAATTTGTTTAAAAATAAAATTTCCTAAACAAATTGGTCAAGTCAAAATTACAGTATCTAACTAGAATCTTTGACTCTCTACAGAAAAAATGTCTGCGTCCAACCCATTGGCACGTATCCTAGGACACACATAGACTGACTGGACCCAATTATAAAGATTGGCTCAGGAACTACAAAATTATTTTGGGTTCCGAGAAGTTAACCCATGTTTTGGACCAGGACCCTCCCACCTTACCAGCCCGTCCATCCACTGAATAGAGAGCATCTCTGGAAAAATGGATAGACGAAGATAATAAGGCCAGATATTTACATGTTGGGCTCGATGTCTGATGAGCTCCAGCGCCAACATGAAGATATCGGGACTGCTCGCCAAATGTTGGCTCACCTGCAGGAGATGTTTGGTGAACAGAGTCGCGCAGCCAAATATCAAGTCACGAAAATGACTTTTTAAGGCTAAGATGCGTGATGGGCAGTCAGTCCAAGATCACTGTCTGACAATGATCAAGGACATGGAAGAGCTTGAGAAGCTCGGTGTGAAGTTGGACTTGGATCTGCAGAACGATATTATTCTGCAATCCTTGACTGATGCATATGGGCAATTCATCATGAATTACCACATGCATAAACTTCAAAATTCCTTGGCCGAGTTAATGAATATGCTGGTTACCGCTGAGCTTTCTATGAAAGGTTCTAAAGGCTCAGTTCTTGCTATGGAACGGACTTCTTCCAAAAGAAAGTCTTATGGAAAGAAAAAGAAGTCTGTGAAAAAGCAAAAGGTGGAAGGATCAAAGAAGAAGAAGGCAGAACCGAAGAAAAAGGCCGATGGCAAAGGAAAGTGTTTTCCATTGCAACAGCGACGGCCATTGGAAGCGGAACTGCCCTACTTACCTGGCCACCCTGAAGAACAAGAAGGAAGGTCCTTCTGGAGGTATGCTCGTTATTGAGTCTAGGTTTCTTCTGCATCCAGTTGGCTTGACTCTAGTGCTCAAAACTTGATGAGGATTGCATGAACGCATCCTAGTTTGGATAGTCCAAGCATTTGATTTATGCTTATCTATGGCACCTGAGATTAGGTCATATAGCAGAAGATAGGATCAACAAATTGGAGAAAAATGGGCTATTGAGTCCATTGACTTTTGAGTCATATCCAACTTGTGAATCTTGTCTTCAAGGCAAAATGACTAAACTCCCTTTTGTTGGACATGGGGAGAGGGCCACAGATCTCCTTGCCCTAGTACATACTGATGTGTGCGGCCCATTTGATGTGCCGGCTAGAGGCAATTTTGTCTACTTCATTACCTTTACCGATGATCTGTCTAGGTATGGGTATGTGTGTATCTTATGAGACACAAGTCTGAAGCTTTTGAAAAGTTCAAAGAATTCAGACATGAAGTAGAAAAACAAACTGAAAAACCCATTAAGGTTCTTCGATCAGATCGAGGAGGTGAATACCTTAGCCGGAAATTCCTAGACTATCTCAAGGAAAATGGCATAGTCTCTCAATGGACTCCACCAGGAACACCTCAACTCAACGGGGTTTCAGAATGGAGAAATCGGACTCTATTGGATATGGTTCGATCCATGATGAGCTTCACAGACCTCCCTGATTTTCTTTGGGGACACTTCATTGTTAACTTCAATCTTATCTACTGAATAGGGTTCCCTCTAAAACCGTTCCTACCACACCGTATGAGATATGGCACGGTAAGAAACCAAGTCTGAGTCATCTCAGAATTTGGGGTTGTCCGGCTCATGTCAAAAGACAACAAGCGGACAAGTTAGAGTTTAGGTCCTTTAGAGCTCGATTCATAGGATATCCTAAAGAGTCATTAGGATACTATTTCTACATTCCAGAAGACCACAATGTGATTGTGAGTCGACATGCCATCTTTCTTGAAAAATAGTTTATTCAAGATAGCGGCATTGGAAAGCAGATTAAGCTTGATGAGAAAGTCTCACAAGCAGAACGAGCTAAGGACCAAGTTGGAACCAAATCAGGTTGAGCCAATAAGAACACTACCTCCTCCACCTCGTAGATCGGAAAGAGTTTTCCCGTCCCCCTGAAAGATACTTAGGTATTATTTCAGAGGATGTAGAGGAAAATGTTCCTCGTAGGTAATGGTGCTCATGGTGATGATCCCAAAACCTACAACGAGGCGATATCAGATATCGACTCCGAGAAATGGCTAGAGGCAATGCAAGTCAGAAATTGACTCGATGCACTCAAACCAAGTCTGGACCTTGGTAGATCCACCAGAAGGTATAGTACCTATTGGGTGTAAATGGATCTTCAAGAGAAAGATTGGTGCAGATGGGAATGTGGAGACATTCAAGGCTAGACTAGTGGCAAAAGGTTATAGTCAACGCGAAGGCATTGACTATCAGGATACCTTTTTCCCCAGTAGGCTATGCTAAAATCCATCCGCACATTGCTTGCTGTTGCAGCCTATTTCGATTATGAAATATGGCAAATGGACGTGAAAACGGCATTCCTTAAATGGATATCTTGAGGAAGATATCTATATGGAACAGCCGCTAGGTTTCACATCCAGTGATACTGATCACAAGGTTTGCAAGCTGCAAAGGTCCATATATGGACTTAAGCAAGCATCTCGGAGCTGGAACACTCGTTTCAATGATGTGATCAAAAAGTTTGGTTTCATCAAAAATGAAGAGGAACCATGTGTTTTCAAAAGGGTCAGTGGGAGCGCTGTTGTCTTCCTCGTATTGTACGTGGATGACATCCTCCTTATTGGGAATGATATTCCCATGTTGACATCAGTCAAAGATGTGGTTGTCCAAGGAATTCTCCATGAAAGACCTAGGTGAAGCATCCTTTATTCTAGGAATTAAGGTCTATAGGGATAGACCGAATAGGATGCTAGGACTTTCACAGAAGATGTACATAGAGAAAGTACTAAAGAGGTTTAGTATGGAAAACTCTAAGAGGGGATTAATACCCTTCAGACATGGTATTCATCTTTCCAAGAAGATGTGCCCTAGCACACCTGAGGAAATAGAACGCATGAGCAAGATCCCTTATGCTTTCTGCAATAGGGAGCCTCATGTATGCCATGCTATGTACACGACCTGATATAGCCCATGCTGTGAGTGTCACAAGCAGATATCAGTCAAATCCAGGTGAAGAACACTGGACTTCTGTGAAATGTATCCTTAAGTACTTGAGAAGAACTAAGGATATGATGTTGGTCTTTGGTAACGGAGAACTCCAAGTCCAGGGATACACAGACTCGGATTTCATGTCCGATATAGATGATCGAAAGTCGACATCTGGAAGTCTGTTTGTGTGCAATGGTGGTGCTGTCAGCTGAAAGAGTTCCAAGCAAACGGTGATATCACCTCATCCATGATTACCTTGAAAAGGGTTACGTTGAGGTCAAGAGAGTCAACTCCGCAGATAATGTGGCAGACCCACTTACAAAGCCGTTGGGCCAGCAGAAGATCGAAGCCCACCTTGAGAAGATGGGACTTAGACTTGTAGCCAATTGGCTTTAGGACAAGTGGGAGATTGTTAGATATATGTGCCCTAGAAGCCAGAATTGGCTGACACTTGTAATACACTTCTAGGGGCAAAATTATAATTTTGACTATAATCAATAAAATGGGTTATTTTCTATCACATATGTGTATTGTGTTTATTAAATGGAAAAACAGAATCTATCTCGCCAGGACCAAGCTGGAGATCATCTTGAGGCTCTCTTTGGGGATCTTTCTTGGAGATGTAGAAAACTCCTATTCGGTTGGCTCGGTCACTCGGAAGAGATCTTATCTCTGGCCGAGGTAGGCTCGGTCGCTCGGAAGAGATCTTATCTCTGACCGAGGTAGGCCCAAACGCTCGAAAAAGATTTTATCTCTGGCTGAGGTTGGCTCGGTCGCTCGGAAGAGATCTTATCTCTGACCGAGGTTGGAGGACTTCATCCTGCTCATGTTAGGACGAGGTTCTCTTCCTATTCCTAACATGATCACTATTGATTACCCTTTTTCTATCATCACATAGTTTTTGCACCAAGAAATAATAATATTGAAATGGAGGAATTTTATTGAAGAAAAATTATTGGCGGCACATTCTCAGATTCTCTATGTTTTAGGGTCGTGGAAGCGTTGTTCCTCCGAGTTCCTTCAGGCGATAAGCTCTGGGCCGGACGATCTCCTCTATCTCATGCTAGCCTTCTCAATTTGGAGCAAGCTCCTCTTGGCTTTGAGGCTGAGAGATGATAGATCGCTGAAGTACCAAGCCCTCCCAGAGGTAATGTTGATGATGCTAAAAAGCGGCCGACCTCCTTGTTGTTCCTCCATCATGGGTGGTTCTGGCTATGGCAGCGCTCTTGGCCGATCTTCTCCTGCTTCATACTGACGTCAGAGGAATTGACCCAACCGACCCCTTCTAACGAGCTTCTCGATTTTATCTCAGAGCTAAATGCATTCCTTGATATTATGGTTGTGGTCACGATGGTAGAGACAATATTTGCTTCGATTGCGCTTGTTCGAAGGAGATCGTAATTCTTCTGGTCTTGGTAGCTAACTCTTAATTTCCATCAAAACTTGAGTTTAAGGAGCGTTAAGGAGGGCGTAGTTGTGAAACCTTCCAAGAGGAGGACTTCTTCAGGCCCTTCTATCGGGGCTTCCTTGATGATGAGCTTGAGGAGTTTGGGCTTGCTTGCGTCTGAGGAAAGTCCATGAGTGCGGTCGAACTTCACTAGGCCCTCCATCGACGGTGGATCTATTAGACTCGTTTGCCCATCGCTCTCCTAAGGCTTCTTCGTCCTTCAACTTGAAGGCTTCTTCCGCACAGGCATACCCCTCGACCCAAGCCAGCAGATCGATAAAGTCCCTAGGATACTTCTTCTTCAGAAAGAATAGCAAGTCATTCTTCTGAAGGTCGTCCTTAAGTGCGGCCATGGAGATAGACTGATCTAGATTTTGGACCTCCAAAGTAGCAGTGTTAAATCAGATGACATAAGCTCGGATAAATTCTCTTTGCTTTCGTTTGACATTCATCAGAAAATTCGAACCTCGGTGCGGACATCGACTGCTGACGAAGTGAGCCGCAAATTGATGGCTCATCTGATCAAAAGAGAAGATCGTACCTGGCTTCAATATTGAGTACCAATTTTTTGCTACTCCTTTTAAGGTAGATGAAAATGCTCGGCATAACATGGCATCTCGTGCACCATGGAGTAGCATCATAGTTCGGAAGGCCTCCAAATGATCGACTAGATCAGAGGTTCCATCGTAGCTTTCAAATTGAGGAAGCTTGAAGTTTAGCAGAATGGACTCTTACATAATTTAGGGAAGAGAAGGGGGATCGGTGTAGACGTCGTCATAACGAACTGGAGCGACATGGCAGAGTTCCTTAATCCATCGATCCATCTCTCACAGTCTGTGATCGAGGACATCATCTTGGTCACAAATCTTGGAGGGCTTCCAACTATAGATGGAAAAGGTCTCCTCCAAAGGAGAACCATGATCCGAACATGGATCCTCTGCTTTCTATTTTTTCTTTTTAGGAGCGACGGATACGCTAGTCCGAGTACTTTTTCTTAGGATCGATTTTCGAACATCCTAATGGCGGGTTTTCTGATGGAGTCACCGCTGGAGATTGCTGCATGACCTGCACCATCTCGATGAGGCCCTGAACCCGCTGCATCAGTAGGTTAAACTGCTTCGAATCTACCATGGCCATCGAAGGAGGTGGAGGTTGAAGTGCTGATGATGGAGCAGGAATGGGTGGATCCGATCTAGATCTGACGATAGAAGCGGTAGATCTCTGGATGATCGCCTTCTTTTGAGGTATTTCTTGGGATTGAGGAAAAGGATGGAGATGAACCTTAGAGAAGGAGGTTGGCAGGGTTGGCTGAGTTCTCCTTTAAGAACAAGAATACCTCAAAGATAGAGGCTCTTCCTCTAGCGCTAATTCTGTTGGTGCAGAATTTGGTTAATGTTGGATCGAGCTGGAGTGGAGGAGGATGAGGTCGCTGTTGGTGATCTGCAAAATAAAATTTCATCTAAAGTCGGTAGTGGTGGCTCCAACAGGATCCTCCGACGATCAAGTCAACTCTTCTGACCAAAAGAAATAGAGTGCTCGGAAATAAGAAGTGAGCTTTGAGGTTTAGAGGGAAGAGAAGAGCTTAGAGAGAACATATCTGGAGGGTCCTTTTTATAGATGGAGCTTAAATGATGGTGATGACCATACTGTCTGGTAGTAGGCCGCTCGAGGCCATGTGAGATTTGGTACGGAGAGAGAGGTATCGCTAGATGAGTAGTGGCAGCCATGTCGTTCGGTCATGGGCTGCATGGGGCTTATTACGGAGAGAGCGATGTCGCCAGACTGGTAGTGGCAGTCATGTCGTCCGATCGTGGGCCGCATGGGGCTTATTACAGAGAGAGCGGTGTCGCCAGACTAGTAGTGGTAGTCATACCACCAAGGTTCAATAGTCGTAGTTTGAGGGAGTAGGCATTGGTTGGTGAAGAACCTCGGCGTATATCTATTTCAGGGAAGCTCGGATTTCCAAGGGGGAGTTCGATCGCAGGAGATGTTCGAAAGAAGTTCGATCTCTGAAGGAGTGAGGAGGGAGTTTGGCTCCCATGGGTGTCTGACTGGAGAAGTGCATAGCGAGTTTGGCTCTCGTGGGCATCCGACTTGGAGGAGTGCGGAGGAAGTTCATCTTCTATATGGGTCTGACTAGAGCTCGACCGCTAAAAAGTTTGGCCAAAGGAGAAGTCTAACTGAAAGAGGGAACCAAAGGAAGTTCGGCTCTCGTGGGCGTCCGACTGAAAGAGTGCGGAGGGAGTTCGGCTCCCATGCGAGTCCGACTAGAGCTCGATCATTGAGAAGTTTGGCCGATCGAAGGGATTCGACTAAGACTCAACCGCTGGGGAGTTCGAAAGAAGCTTGGCCGACTAAAGGAGTTCGACTAAGGCTCGTTCGCTGAAGCTCTTCCATGACTATCGATTACATTAGGCTGAGCATTAGACTGAACTTCAATGGGAGCGGGATTTATCCTCAACAATGAGAAAGAACTCTCTTTTTGAGATAGGCAGCTAACAGGTCAATCCAGCTCGGCTCGAGCTTCGTCTGCATAACGAACTGCGATTCCTCTTAGTTTGGGCATTTTAGAGTCTCAAAAAATACTTCTTTGGACAGTTCGACTGGGGTTGAAGTGGCCAATTTAGAGAAAAGGTCAGCTCTTATATTTTCTACCCTTGGATTTTGTCGAATGCCAAAACTGCTGAAGACCGGAGTCAAATTCTTTAATTTCTCAAGGTATTTCATCATACTCTCCTCCCACGCTTCATAGTTGCCATTAACTTGGCCGACCACTAATTAAAAATCATTGAGGACTTGAAGTCGATCTACTTTTAACTCTCCTGCTATTTTTAACTTGGCGATCAGCACTTCATATTCGGCTCCCATTGTTAGTTGCAGAAAATTTAAAGCATAATGCGTACTCGACGACGACTTCCTCGAGACTGATTAAGACTAACCCTGCACCTGCTCCAGTAGAGTTGGACGAACTAGCCACGTATAAGGCCCAAAAATCTTTGGAAAGATTGGCACTCTCTTCGGAGAGGCTCGATTATGACCACAGAGCATTGATCTCATTCTATTCAAGCTCGACTTCATCTGGAATGGTACATTCTACTACAAAATCCATCAATATCTGGGCTTTGATCGATGGTCGAGGTCGATAGTTGATATCAAATTTTATGAGCTTGATTGCCCACTTTGCAGTTCTTCCGAAAGCGTCCATTTGATGAAGGACTACTTTTATTGATTGTTCCATGAGGACCGTTATGGTGTATACTTGAAAGTAAGGTCAGAGTCTCCTGGCAGCAACTAGAAGAGAGTAAGTCAATTTTTCTAGCTTAGAGTACCTAATCTCTGCATTCCTCAGGATCCGACTTACATAGTAGATCGATCGCTGCATCTTTACTTCCTCGACTAGGACTGCTGCCAAGGCCACCGGAGAGACTGCTAGGTACAAGAATAATTCTTCTCTGAATTCAAGTTTTTCCAGCAGTAGGGGTGAGCTGAGATAGTTTTTAAGCTCCTCAAACATCCGTTGGCATTCCGTCGTCTAGTAGAAGTTCTTTGGTTGCTTGAGAACTCAAAAAAAGGGCATGCATCACTCGATCGATCTCGAGACGAAGCGATTCAGAGATGCCACATTTTCGGTCAGACGTTGAACTTCTTTAATTATTTTTAGAGCAGTCATCTTCTGAATAGCTCAGATTTTCTCTAAATTTGCTTCAATCCGATGCCTTGACATCATAAATCCCAAAAACTTTTCTAAGATCACACCAAAGGCGCACTTGATCGGGTTTAGCTTCAACTTGTGTTTCCTGAGTGCACTGAAGGTCTCTTCGAGGTCGGTGAGGTGGTTTATAGAAGCACAGCTTTTGACGAGCATGTCATTCACATACACCTTCATGTTGCGGCCGATCTGCTCCTTGAAGATCTTGTTGATCAGGCACTAGTACGTTGCCCCTACATTCTTGAGCCCAAAAGGCATAACCTTGTAACAGTAAAGACCATGGTCAGTAACAAAAGCAATTTTTTTTCGTCCTCCAATGCCATCCGTATCTGGTTATAGCCAAAGAAGGCATCCATGAAGGTAAGGAGCTCGTGGCCCGAGGTTGCATTTACCAATTGATCAATCCTGAGTAGAGGATAGCTGTCTTTTGGGCAGGTCTTGTTCAGCTTTTTGAAGTCTATACACATCCTCCACTTGTTATTTGCCTTTTTGACGAGGACTATGTTTGAGACCCAGGTCGGATAGTTAATTTTTTGGATGAATCTGGCTTTAAGGAGCTTACCTACTTCTTCTATGATTGCTTTTTGCCTCTTTGGGGCATAGTTGTGCATCTTCTCTTTTACCGACTGATACTTAGGATCAACGGTCAATCGATGTTCCATGATCTCGGCATCAATTCCTGGCATATTCATTGGGACCCAGGTGAAGACGTCCACGTTCCTCCGTAAAAAGATGATAAGCTGCTCTCGAACTTCATCCTCCAGATTGGAGCCAATTTGTACCGTATGCTCCGCATTTCTGTCATTTAGAGGGACGGTCACAAGATCTTCTATGGGCTCGCCTCGTTCTTTGGTAAGATCATCATGGACATCTAGCCCATCAATAGGATAAGGATTGGGCTATTCTTTCTTTCATGGGATGACTGAATAGCAATGCCTTGCTAGAGCTTGATCTCTCCAGATCTCTCCAATCTCGTGACTTGTCGAAAACTTCATTTTTAAATAATAAGTTGATACCACTATCGAAAGTGTATTTAGACCAAGTCGGTCGAGAATAGCATTATAGGCAAATGGAGCCTTTACGACTAAAAAATCAATCTATGTCTTAGCCAACTTTGAGCATTGCCCTGCAGTCACAACCAAAGTTATTATGCCTTCAACTAGTATGGCATCACAGTGAAGCTTACCAACGGAAAGTTCATTGCTCCCAAGTGGTTATGGAGTAAGGATATTTTTGAGAAAGCATCATAAAATAAAATATCAATCAAGCTTTCATTATCTACCAAAATATGGCGTACATCATAGTCGGCAATGTTTAAAGAGATTACAACTGCTTCATTATATGGGAACTGGACTCCTTGAGCATCTACCTTAGTGAAGGTTATGGATTCTTCAGTCCTCCGTCTCTTCACTGATCCCTCAAATCCGCTGGCCTCTCCTCATCGAAGTTTCTCTGAGATAGTGTTGATGATACCGGGAGGTGGCCGATCTCCTTGTTGATCCTCCCCCCTTGGTGGTTCAGGCTGTGGTAGTGCCCTTGGCCGATCTTTTCATTCTTCAGATCGACGTCGTAGAAATCAACCAAGTCTATCTCGCCTGATGAGCTCCTCAATCTCATCTTGGACACTCCTCAGTATCGTAACCGTGGTCACGATGATAAAGACAGAACTTGTTAGGATTGCACTTGCCGGAATGAGTACGCATCCTTTTCGATCTCGGCAGTTGCTCCCTGATTTTCATTAGTACCTGAGTTTTTGGAGCATTGAGAGGTGCGTAGTTGTGAAATCTTCAGAGGAAAGAACCCCACCGCGTCCTTCTGTCGGGGCTTCCCTACCTCCGAGCCTGGAGAGAAGTTCAGGCTCGCTTGTGCTCAGAGGGAGTTCAAGAGCACGATCGAGTTTCACTTAGCTTTTCTTCCTCAGCGAGTCTGCCCGACTCGTTGAATCATCAACCACCAAAGGCTTCATCGTCCCTAGCCTTGAAGGTCTCTTCAGCTCGAGCATAACCTTCAGCCCGAGCTAGCATATCGACAAAGTCCCTAAGGTACTTCTTTTCTAGGAAGAATAGTAAATCATTCTTCTGAAGGTCATCCTTGAGTGCGGCCATTGCGACTGATTGGTCCAGATTTCAAACCTCCAATGCAGCAGCATTAAACTAGGTGACATAAGTCTGGATGGAGTTTTTCTCTTTCTGCTTGATGTTCATCAGAAAAATCCGAACCTCGGTGCAGACATCGGCTATTGACAAAGTGAGCCACAAACTGATAGCTCATCTGATCAAAGAAAAAGATGGTACCCAACTTAAATACCGAGTACCAGTTTCTAGTGGCTTCCTTAAGGATGGATGGAAAATTCCAACATAAAATAGCTTCTAGTGCGCTGTGGAGCAACATCATTATCCGAAAGGCCTCCAGATAGTCGATCGGATTGATGGTCCCATCGTAACTCTCAAATTATGGGAGCTTGAAGTTCGACGGAATTGGTTCCTGCATAATCCTCTGAGAAAAAGAAGGGTCAGTGCAAATATCATTACCGTGTGAGGAAGGAATATGACGGAGCTCTTCGATTCATCGGCTCATTTTTAGGAGCCTTTGATCCAGGAGATCTTTACGATCATTGATCTTCAGATTTTTCTGATGCAACAGGTGTGAAGCTTCCTCCTAGGTCAAGTCATAATCCGAGCAAGGGCCCTCCATCCTCTGCTTCCCCTTTTCGGAGATTAAAAGCCGGATAGCCCAAGTCGGTCATTCCTAGACCGGACCATGGGGCTTTGGAGAAGCCTGTTCTAGTCGAATCGATGCTAGGACATACCGATGTATGGCCTGCATTGCCTCCATGGGATCGCGAATCTGCTAGACCAGAAGGTTGAACTGCTCCACATCCACCATGGCTACAGGTGGAGCCTGAGTTACTGGAACTGAAGCGGGAGCGGATAGGTCTGGACGAGATCTGGCTGCAGAAGTCGTTGATCGTCAGGTTGAAGCTTTCCTGGGAGACATTTTTTTTCAAAAAAGAACTCTAAAGAGAAAGAAGAAAGATCACTGCTAAGCACTCCTTTAAGAACAAGAGAACCTCGAAAATAGAGAACCCTTCCTCTAGCGCCAATCCTATTGGTGCAGAATCTGGTTGACGCCAGATCGAGCTAGAGCTGAGGACGAAGAAGTCACCGTCGGTGACCTGCAAAATAAAGTTTCATTCGAAGTCGGTAGTGGTGGCTTCGGTAGGACCCTTCGACGATCAAGTCAGCTCTTCTGATCAACAGAAATGGAGTGCTCGAGCAAAAGTTAAGCAGAGTTTTAGAAAGAAGAAGAGAGCTTAGAAAAAATGTATCTGAAGGGTCTCTTTTTATAGATGGAGCCTGTAGTAGATTAATAGTGACAGTCATAGCCATCTGGTAGTGGACCGCTCGAGGCATGGTGGAGTCTGTCATGGAGGAAGGTGCCGCCTATAATAGACTGATAGTTACAGCTGCTGCCATCTGATAGTAGACCGCTCGAGGCCTGGTGGAGTCTGTCATGGAGGAAGGCGCCATCCTGTAGCAGACTGATAGTGCCAGCTGCAGCCATCTGATAGTGGGCCACTCGAAGCCACGTAGAGTTTGTTATGAAGAGAGGTGTTTATTGCCGTGATGTGGTCGTTCGTTGAGATTTAATAGTCAAAGTTTGGAGGAAGCAGGCGTTGGTTGATGAAGAGCTTTGATATACATTAATTCCAGAGGAATTCGGACTCCTAAAGAAATACGGGTAGAGAGTATCATCCAAGATAAATGCTAGTTAAAATCTAGAAGTAATCCACTAGAGAAATTCGGATGGAGTTTGACTGATGTAGAAGGCCAGGAGGAGTCCGATTGGTGGAGGAGTTTGGCTGAAGAAGAAGTTCGGAAGGAGTTCGGCTCCTGGAGAAATCTGGAAGGAGTTCGACTTTTGGAGGTATCCGACTGAAGGAGAAGTCTGAAAGGAGTTTGGCTCCTGAAAGAATTCGAAAGAAGTTCGGCTCCTGAAGGTAATCGACTAAAGGAGAAGTCCGGAAGGAGTTTGGCTTCTGTAGGAATCTAATTGAAGGAAAAGTCTAGAAAGAGTTTGGCTCCTGGAGGAACTTGACTGAAGGAGAAGTTCGAAAGGAGTTCGGCTCCTGTAAAAACTTGACTGAAGGAGAAATCCAAAAGAAGTTCGACTCCTAGAGGAATTCGACTGAAGGAGAGGTTCGGAAAGAGTTCGGTCGCTGGAGGGGTCCGACTGATGAAGAAGGCTGGAAGGAGTTCGACTGGGGTTCGCCCGTTGGAGGAGTTCGGCTACCGAAGGAGTTTAGCTAGGGTTCGACCGCTGGAGGAGTTCGGCTACTAAAGAAGTTCGACTTGGATTTGGCCGCTAGAGGAGGACGACTGGGGTTCGACCGCTGGAAAAAGAATTTTTGATCGAAGCTCTTCCATGATTATCGATTGCATTAGGCTAAGCATCAAACTGGACTTCGGTGGGAGCGGATTTATCCCCAACATACATATAACTAGTAATTTTGTAAGGATATTCATAATTAATTTAATACATTTAGGAGGATATATATGTAAAAAAATTAATTTTATTTTTATCTATCTCAATTTATTTTAATTTTAGACTAGTCTAATGCTTATTTAGTAAAAGATCGATTTGATGATTAGATAATAAAAAAAAGTTTTGTTATTGAAAAAAAAAGAAAAGTTCAATTAGCCGGATAGGTTTTCAGTGAAACTCATTAACTTATTATCCACTTTTGAAGCAAAAAATAATTTTATAATTTTAATTAATTTTTAATTTAAATAAATATGATCTTGGCTACTAGCATCCTAAACTACCATGTCATAGGTTTTCATGCAAAAATAATATTTTATGAGGTATACATATAGATATTAATTTTAAAAAAATATTCATGTAAATTCAATATTTAGAAGGATATTCATATAAAATACTTTTGTTTTTAAATATGTGTCTATCCTCCTAAATATATAATACTATATGAATACATGTAAAACTACTATTTACATGTATATCCTTATAAATATTTCTTACTGCATGTGTGTCCATCAAGGGCATTTTAGTTATTTCAATTATAAACCATTAATTTTTTAATGATATTATATGGTATCAGTATAAATATTAAATATATATATATATATATAAATATATATATATATATAATAATTATTTTTTATAAGAATATATATGTAAATATTAATTTTTAAAAAAATATTTATATAAATTTTAATATTTAAAAAGATATATATGCAAAAAAACTTTTTAAAAAAAAAAGGATTTTGAATGTATCTTGCAACTTTCTTACGTTTGAAAAGGTTAAGAACGAACAACCATTCTCTTCCTTGTCATTGCATCAGATTGGAAATTTTTGTTCGTAAAGAGTCTTTGGTAAAGGCACCATCGATCAATCGAGTAATGTTGAACAAAAAAATAATAATAATAAAATATTTTGTGAAGTCAGGAGCATGAATGGAATGGTTAAGAATATTCAAGAGAGAAAACAAGGTATGAAATGGAATCTGGAAAACAAAATGGGCTGTTAGGACCGTCTCGTAGATTGGTGTCTCCTAGGGTTTTGGTAGATGGAACGAGAAATAGAGCACCCACGCGGCTTTACTAAATTGTTTTCTAGACGTGGAGGTCAAATTCTTCCAGGCTGATGGTTCTTGCTTGATGATGTTAGTTATTTAAATTTACTGGTAACTAACGCGGACATCTAATATATATATATATATATATGATGATTAAAATATAATAAATACGACATGCAGTGAGGTATTGTTTTTACTTTATTTTCTATTTTTGATAATAAAGTTATAGAAGTCGAGTCAAAAAAAAATATACCTAATACTATTATTTTTTTATTTTACAATAATTTTTTTAATTATTTTTAAAAAAATAAAAAAATCATTACTTATAATATTTTTTAAAAAAAATCATAATTTTTTTTATTATTATTAAATTTATCTTCTCCCGTCCACCATCATAGTCATTTTATCTACTATACCACTTCTAAAACCTCCGCCACCCCACTATTGTTATCATAATTACCATCTTTGCCATGTTCCTACTACCATTATACCATTATTAGGATGCTATCACTATCATCATCAACATTTTTATATAATTAGCATCTCAATACCAAAATCATAGCCCCAATCTCTATCATACCACCATCACCATTATAATTATTTCCACCATATAGCCGTTGCAACTACCATCATTACTATTTTTTATTATTTTATTGCTACTTCCACTATTAATACCATCAATATCTCCACTATTTTTTCGCTATTATTATCATCTTTATCATTACTATCTTATTTATATCTTTAAAAAAATGATGATATTAAATATATTTATATTTTTAAATATAAAATAAATAGAAATAAAGTTTTTTAATTTTAAAAAATAAAATGATGCCAAATGGCACCTCAACGCGTGACATCAAAATAAAGGAGAAGGTTGGGCACCTGGACTTGGTTTAATCGAGAGAAAGAGACAGACCAGTGATTCCCATTTTCAAGATTTCAAATGAGTGGAGAGGCCCATTAGATTCGATGGATAATAATTAATATTAATAATAAATAAAAATAATAATAATTGTTAGTTGAGCTTGACGGTGTCTTTTTTTCTGCAAACAAAAGGTCTCATATTCAAAATTGAGTGACGATCGAATCATCATCATATTTTAAAAAATAAAAAATAAAATTATAATATGAGAAAATAAGTTAAACACGCTCATCATCATGAGGCATTTGTTTGAGAAAAGGAAATCATGTTTTTTTTTTATTTTAATTTTATTTTAATTAAAATTATAATATCCATCGTGACTCAAATTCAGATCACTTAGTTGGAAGCTTACCATTAGGTTACCACCGTGATGGTGAGATGCTCCTTTCACTCTCCATGTTAAAAGACATGTACAAGCGTAGCGCAATCAGCATGGATGCTCCTAGGTAAATGGATTAAAAGAAAATAGAAAAGATAGGATCAGTAAATAACACTAACCATTTATGTAGTTATATTTACTGCTTAATTATAAGAACTAGATTATTTTAGTTAGGTATAAAATAGTAGTTACTAATTACCATGCATGTAGACGCGCACCCGTACATACGTGCTACCATCCAACTTTTTATGTCGGTATGCTTATAGACGGTATAACGTGCATGCATCCATATTAGAATTGAAATCTTATATGCAAATAACTGAGCTATTATTCTAACGGGACTTGAATCCTCTGGCCTCTCAGTGATGTGCTAAGAAAATATCTAGAGTACAAAAAACCCAATAATAATAATAAAGGGCATTCTAATGAGAGAGACATTTAATTTGCCAACCAGATGAATGAATTAGCTGCTGTTGGCTATCATCAGTCATTTTCATATACAACTTTTTTCATCACAATTCAAACCTAGTCTTTGTCAAGGTGTTGTGGTTGTTGAATTTGATGCACCGATATGGCTGCTATATGCTGATGGCAAAGAAAGAAGGCTACTTTGTTGACCATGAGATGTATGACATGAGCTATTCTACTGTTCCAAACTAAGTTGACAAGTTGGATTGTTCCATGGAATTCAAACAAGATATTCATATGAAAACCACATGCAGTTCATGTATCATTTCATTTATCTTCTGACGCCATCTTTCTTAGTTCTCCTTCATTTTTTAATTTGTGTGATCGATTACAAATAGATGAAGTTGAATGGAGAATGAACATCTCAACTGGATGACATTGGACGGAACTACGTACGAATTACTTTACATGTGACCTGTGGAACACCATCACTCTAGAGATCTTATATATGTGCGTGAGTCCGTGTCACATGCATTGATCTGAACTCCAATAACAAAATAAAGCGTTCGGCTCAATTCAGGGAAGAAATTTGGAATAATAGCTGGATTGCATGCAAAAAATGTGCTGCACACACTTTAGCTAGCTAAATGTTAGGCATTTCACACCAATTCATTCTGGGGTAGTAACATGATGTTGATAGAATTGGACAGCATGTAGCTCGTGTACAGACGTGAGCCATTGTCCCATCCAAAAGATTATAGAATTACCTTGAATTACAAAACGTCATTACATAAAAATCACCCAGTAACTAAGCTTTTGTAAAATTATAAAATCACCCTTCACACAAACCTTGTAAGAGGCTCTTATTTTGAAATTAATTGAAAGAGATAGAAAGAAGAGTCATATAGACGGGGGCACTTTAAAATCTGCACAGATTGATGGATCATAAAAGCTGAAGTACTTTAAAATCTATATGCATGGGGATATGGCAAAGGATACAGCACTTTGAGATTTATGCAAGTAGATGCACTACAAGAATTTTGATTTTTAATGATGAAAAATTTGGTCAATTTTTTTTAATTTTTGTTGCTAAAAATTTTTAATGATCATAAATATTTCGTCATTAGGTGATCACTAAAGATACCGTAACTCAAATATTTTAATATTTAGTAATTAAAATATTAGATTATCAAAAAAAATTATTATATTTATTCATGAAATATAAATGATCATTAAAGGTAAATATTAGTGATAATTATATTTATGACAAAAAATTAAAAAATAATCATTAAAGAGTTGAAAAATAATGATTTGATAAAGAATTAATGACCAAAAATATGAATGTAAATGAGGATTTAATATCACTTAAGATATATATGTACGGTGACAATTTTAAAATATCATTATTAAAATCATAAGTTTAGTAATGAATTATAAAATTAATATTAGTGAATTAATCAAAATTAATTTTAGTGCTAAAATTATTCTCCCATCTTAAAATGCTCTATTTAATAATGAATTATTTTGATAAAATAAAAATAGTCATAAAAAATATATATTGGGTGACGAAATTCTATTTCATCATTAAAGATATTAATCAAAATAGTTTGTTGTAATGATTTCTTAATTTTGTCATTAAATATGAGGATTTTGCTGACTAGACTTATATTTTGTCACTAAATGTTCATCAGTAAAATCATAAATTCTTATAGTGATGGACGATAGAGAAGAAAGTGTTTTAAGATCTGTCCAAGCTAATGTATGATGGAGGATAGAGTGCTTTAAGATTTATGTAGGTAGATAAATGACTAGAGGATGAAGAGCTTTTATGCAAGTGAATGAATGATAGAGGAGGAAGCGCTTTGAGATCTATGCAAGTGGAGGAATGATAGAGGATGGAGCCTCCACTATAAGAAATATGAATATTAGCGACGGCAAAAATTTTTATCGCTAATAAGGGCTTCTTACCATTGCAATACCAATTAAAAAATGCCATCAGTAATATTATTAGCAATGACAATCTTGATATTAGCGACAACAAGAGCCGTCTCTAAAAGTCTAAATTTTTTTTAAATATTTAAAAATAAAAAAATTAATAATAGTAAATTTTGATTATTAGCGACAAAAAAAAGCCGTCGCTAATAAGTCACTATTAGTGATAGCTATATTATTATTAGCAATGGCTTAAGCCGATGCTAAAAATAACTAAAATTTTTAAATATTTTTATAATATTTAAACATAAAATATATGTTAGTGATGGTATATTTTGGATATTAGCTACGAAAAATGTGTCATCACTATTAAATTTTTTAAAATAAAAAGATTATTTTAAAATGCTATTGATGATGGAATTATTTTGCCATTGCTAATAATACAGACCTGGTCTAAATCCAATGCGAACTCGATTCCAATCCAATTCAAAATTCTGTCAAATCTAATTTAATTAGATTTTGAATCCAAATCCTACTTAGATTATAAAATTTAAATAACCTCAAATTAAATTAAAATTAATTAAATTAAATTTGATTAAAATTAATTAGAAGAAATTAATTTTTAATTTGGATTCAGTTCAAATCTAATTTAAAATTCTGTCAATCCTAATTTACTTAGACTTTTAATTCAAGTTCTACTTAGATAGTAAAATCTAATTATTTTTAAATTAAGTCAAATCTAAATAAATTTAAGCTGATTTAAATAATTAAAAAATAATAATTTTAATTTGAATTCGATTCAAATCTAATTCAAATTCGATTCGAATCTAATTCGAAATCCTATCAATCTTAATTTAATTAGACTTTTAATTCAACTCCTACTTGCATAAAAAAATCTAATTATCTTTAAATTAAGTTAAGTCTAATTAAATTTAAGCTAATTTAAATTAATTAGAACTTGATCCATGATTATATTCGAATTCACTTCGAATCCAATTCAAATCCAATTCAAAATCTTATCAAACCTAATTAAATTAGGCTTCAAATCTAAATCCTACATGGATTATAAAATTTAATTGACCTCAAATTAATCAAGATTAATTAAATTAAAGTTAATTTAAATTAATTTAAAAAAATAATTTTTAATTTAGGTTTAATTCAAATTTAATTTGAATCCAATTCAAATCCGATTAGAAAATCTGCCAATCCTAATTCAATTAGACTTTAAAATCCATGTCCTACTTAGATAATAAAATCTAATTATCTTCATATTAAGTCAAGCCTAATTAAATTTAATCTGATTAAAATCAATTAGAAGAAAATAGTTTTTAGTTTAGATTCAATCCGAATTTAATTGAAATTCGATTCAAATCTAATTCAAAATCCTATCTAACCTAATTCAATTAGACTTTGAATCCAAGTCCTAATTAGATTTTAAATCAAATTATTTTAAAATTAATTTAAATCTAATTAAAATTGATTTGATTTAAATTAATTAAAAAATAGCTTTCAATTTAGGTTTCATTTGCATCAAATTCGAATCTAATTCGAAATCCCGTCAAACCTAATTCAATTAGATTTGAATCCAAATCTTATTTAGAATATTAAAAACTAATTAATCTCAAATTAAGTTAAGCCTAATTAAATTAAATCTATTTTAAATCAATTAAGACTCAATCCATAAATTAATTAAGTTCAAAATTTAATAAAATTTAATATTGATTTTTAACCACCCAAAAAATGACTTAGGAGAAAAAATAATATTAAAATATTTTTTAAAAAAATTATAATTATTAATAATAGCTTTAGCAATTGAGAGCTTGTCATCACTAATAATTTTTTAAAAAATTATTTTTAAAAATTTAATATTAATAGTGATAGTGTTTTTGTATTAGCGATAATTTAGCCATCGATAATAATTTTTTTTCAATGGCATTACCGACGACTTTTTGCCATCAATAATTATTAAAAATTTTTAAAATATTAATATTAAAATTTAGTATTTTAAAAAAAAATTAATATTATTAGCGATGGTATTTTGTTATTAGTGACAGAATGTGCCATCACTAATAACTTTTGCATAGAAACTCTGATTTTGCTGAACGTATTATCGATGATAGTCCTACTGTCGGTGATAGTCCACTCATAAACCTTCGTCCATCCTGTTGGTGAAAAAATTTTTGATTAAATTTTTTTTTGTGCTTTCTCCACTCCCTGCACGTTCTTCCTAGCATTTTTCGCTCCCTACGCATCCTCCTTCCCGACGATCCAACCCCATCGATGACTCCTACGCCACGGCCCCAAGCCTGCCATCCTTGCTCCTCTTCAACCAAGCCACCAGCGCTCCTATGTGGTTGTCCGACCCCACCATGCTAGCCCCACCTCCCTTGAGGCCGCCCCGACCCCACAGCCCTGGCCTCGCCTCGCCCGCTATTGCTCCAACCCTACCGACGTCTCCTGCTCCACAATTTCGAGCCAGTTGCCCCAACCCTATCGCTCTTATGGTCACTCCGAACCTACCGATGACTCCTGCACCGTGGCCCCAAGCCAGCCGCCCCATCCCTGCCTCTCCCACGGCCGTCCCCATCCTGCCAGTGCCTCCTATGCTACGACCCCAAGCCTGCCATCTCAGCCATACCTCTCCCGCGTGCGGCCACCTCCATCCCGCTGGTGCCTCCAATGCCGCGGCCCCGAGCCCACCACCCCGATCCTACCTCTCCTACAACCACCCCTACCTCGTCGGTGCCTCCAACACCATGGCCCCGAGCTTTCCATCCCAGCCCTGCCTCTCCCACGGTGGCCCCCACCCTGCTGGCACCTCCAACACCATAGCCCCAAGCCCACCACTCTAGTCCTGTCTCTCTTGCAGCCGCCCCCACCCCATCGGAGTCTCCTTGTCCGTGACCCCAAAGTCTGCCGCCCCTATCCTACCAGCCTCCCCATGGCCCCATCCCAGCTAGTTTGACCGCACAGCCACTGCCTCACCACCCCCAGCCTGCGGCCTCGATCTTGCAGCCCTCTTTCCCTAGCCTGCAGCCCCAATCTTGCAGCCCCTTCCCTTCCACCGTAAGTAGTAGCAATAGCAACATCATTAGCATCAACTGATGTTGTTTAGTATTAATAACGACATTAGTGATGGCTAGTGTCATCACTAATTAATTAATTAATTAAATATATGGGATTTAGATCTTGGCATGTAGAGTATTCGAATCGAGAGAAGATGTCAGGCAGTATTGCAAACATGAGGCTGGGGCATGCCCAGGCCTCGAGTCATAGCTGGCATTAAAGGCATTTCTCTCTCGCATGCTGAACATGATTGATTATGTATTAATTTAAATAAAATTTGCATTGTATGAAATGATAGATCATTCAGTTGATTAATGTACATATTCTAAGATATCCGTACATTTATTTATTTCTATATGGATAAAATAATTTTATACATTGATCAATTAATTATCCACTATGGACGGTTTGAGAAATACAAGTAATTCTATAGGTCATTACAATAATCAAATAATATGCTGAGGGTTTAAAAGAAATTTTTGATAGAATTTTCTTTTTGTTCTCCTTATATAGGAGAACTAAGAAAAAATACTGCCAAATTTTTTTTGGCCACTGTTGTGTATCATTTGATTAAGATAATGGACCAATAGAATTAATATATTTTTTGAATGAGATAGAATCTATCTTTATCTATTAGTTGATGATAGGATGCATTAATTTATTATATAAGTTATTTTGAATGATAAAATAATATTTTATAATTATCTTATATTTATGTATATATAGAATTCTTAGATAGTCGGCCATGAATCATAGTTGGATGGACTGTCGAGTAGTCAATGAAAATATTTTTGCTAAATATAGAAAAGATGTAGAGTACTTTTATGATTTTATTTTTGGTAATGCGGCACTCTTACATCAAGGATAGGCTTATTATCCTGGTAATAGATATGATAATAGAAAAATATTTGGTAAAGATATAATTACTGTCTATTTTTATAAGAGTGGATTTATGTCCAACTATAAATATTGGTACCTGCATGAAAAGACAGAAGAAAGTTGCAAGAGCTAGAATCGAGTAGGATATGGACACAGATGGAATGATGGATATGATTATGGATGCGACTGATCCTGAATTTAACTGAAATATAGAGGATGATCCAGAAGCTGGCAGCAGTGATTTCTCCCATATACTGAAAGATGCTGATGAATCACTATGGTCGGAATATGAAACATACACTATACTATCAGCGGTGTTAGAGTTGTTGAACTTGAAGGCCAAGTTTAATATGATAGTCAATTGTTATGATAGGATGGTAGCCATAATAAAGAAAATGTTATCGAAAGTTGAGAAGCTTGTTGAGAGCTTCTATGCTTTGTAAAAAAATGGTGAAAGATTTGGGCATGAGATATGAAAAAATAGATGCATGCTGTAATGGTTGCATATTTTTGTATAAAGAGGACCAATAGAAAAGCTCATGTGGTGCAAACTGATTTAAGTCGAGGCAAGAGGATAGGAATTAGAAGGACATATCATATAAGGTTCTTTAATGCCTTCCTCTCACTCCTAGACTTCAAAGACTCTACTTGTCCAAGAGTACTGTCGGGCAGATAAAATGGCACAAACCATGCAAGCATCCTGATATGATGTGTTATCCATCAGATAGTGAGGCATGGAAGCAATTTGATGCTTGCCATCATTTATTTGATCAGAAATCACGTAATGTCCGGCTGAGTCTATCTATTAATGGCTTTATACCGTTCAGTCATACAGCAGCCCTTTATTCATGTTGACCAATCTTTATTACTCCATATAATCTGCCACCTGGGATGTGCATGAAAAAACATGACATATTTCTTACATTACTCATTCCTAGTCCACGACATCCTGATAGAAGCATTGATGTATATCTTAGGCCTCTTATTGATGAGCTGAAATTATTATGGTCTGATGGCATTCATACTTTTGATGAATCGAAGAAGAAGAAGAATTTTATAATGAAGGCTGCATTGATATGGACTATTAGCGATTTTTCTACTTATGGGATGTTGTCAAGATGGAGCACTCATGAAAAGCTAGCATGTTCCTATTGCATGGAGAATATAAAATCATTTCAGCTTGAGTATGATTGTAAGCCTTGTTGATTCGATTGTCATCATTAATTTCTTCCTAAGCATCATTCTTTTCGAAAGCAGCGGGATAGTTTCAAGAGGAATAAGATAGAGAAGGACTATGCACCCCAGCGACTCAGTGGTATGGAAGTATTTCAAAAGGTATCCCAATTGGACGAAATCTTATTTAGCACTGAATTTGACAAGCAAAAACCGCAGAGGTTCGGTAGAACTTATAACTAGGTACAACAAAGGATCTTTTGAGAATTGTCGTACTAGTCCACTAATTTGATTCATCATAACTTTGACATCATGCATATATAGAAGAATATATTCAATAATATTTTCTACACTGTTATGGATGTCAAGGGCAAGACTAAGGACAATCCCAAGGCTCGAGTAGATATAAAGAACATATGCAAACATCCTCTATTAGAGCTGATTGAGGTATCACCTAAAAAAATTTTGAAGCTGAAAGCATCTTATACCTTAACAAGGAAGTAGTTGAAAGATGTTTATGAATGATGTAAAAGTCTTAAATTCCTAGATGGTTATGTAAGTAATCTAGCTTGGTGCGTCAATATCAAAGATTGCAGATTCTATGGGCTTAAGAGCCATGACTGCTATATATTCATGTAACGATTACTCCCATTGGCTTGGCATGATTTTCTTTTCAACTCCATATGGAGTTCTTTGACTGAGCTTAACCCTCTCTTCAAAAATATTTGTACTATCGAACTATCCACTGACCATATTTCAGTCTTGAGGCTAGCAATATAGAGACCATATGCAAGTTGGAGAAGATATTTTCTTCCAACTTCTTTGACTTCATGGAGCGTCTCGTGATTCATCTGGTGTATAAAGCTAGGGTGGGGGCTCCAGTGTAGTACAGGTAGATGTATCCATTTGAAAGATACATGCACAATCTTAAGAAGAAAGTAAAAAATAAGATGAATCAAAGGTTCTATTATGGAAGCTTACATATATAATAGAAGAGATTTTAAATTTTAGTCGATACTACTTTAATCCTAATATAAAGGCTAAGCTGACTCAAATGGATTGAAATGATGACGGTGGTGCTGAGAGATCAGAGTGAGAGATCTTAATATTTGCCTATCCTGCTTGAGAATTTAGGCCCAAGGTTCGTCGAATTTTCTCTGATACTGAACTTTGATAGGTAGAGACATGTTTTGCTAAACTGCATGGAGGTCAACCTATACGTCTTGTAAGTGTCCATCACAATCTCATCTTTTTAATCACTTATTTTAATATACTTATCTTATGCATGCTTAGGCAATATGATAAGATGCTGAAAGAAAAAAATTCGAGCATAACTGATGAAGAAATATCAATATAGTGCTCAAAAAATTTTGTATGTTGATTCCGTCAATTGGTCATTCAAGGTAGCGAATCCATACCAAGAAAGCTAAGACCATTAGGTTATGGGCCTGAAAAGTACGTGACATGCTATAGTGGTTGTAATATAAATGATTTCAAATTTTACACCAAGCAATATAAAAATTATAAAAGTATAATGAACAGTGGTGTGTGTATAAAAGGCAGTTGGTAGAAAGATAAGCCAGAGAGTGACTACTATGAAATGTTCGAAAAAGTGATTAAGATGAGCAACATTGGAGGTAATAGTGTTATTCTATTTAAGTACCAATGGTTCAATATCGATAATGGTATGAAGGTTGATCCACGCTATGAGCTTATTGAGATCAAACATGGATTAAAAGCTTATGTCAATAATCTATTTGTACTAGCTACACAAGCTGCTCAAGTGTATTATACTTTTTTTCTATCAAGAAAAAGAGAAAAAAAAGATTGGTGAACTGTATATAAAATTAAGTCTCCAGCTGTTCATCATGTGCTCAAAGAAGAAGAAGAGCCCCAATTATTAGAATGCTTTCAAGAAGTTGAGATGGTAGGAGTTCATCAATCCTTCGATAATGTGAAATTGGATGCTTTAGAAATATTCCTATATGAAGATAGCCAATATGAGGAGGTAGATCCAACTGAGATTATTTTAAAAGACAATCCTTTCCAAGAAGAGAAAGAAGAGGAAAAGGTGGAGGAAGAGGAAGAAGAAGAGGAAGAATTCGAAGAAGATTCTAAAGGATACCAAATATTTGAAAATTAAGACCGATGAGTAGTGCTAAGTACATAATTTTTGGATCATTTTAATTACTTATCTTGCATCATTTTAAATCTCACATTATCATCCATAATTATTTAATTTATTTAATAAATCTATTTATTTTTATTTTTAGAGAGCATATATCATATCTTCTAGAGATCGGAGCCACGCCAGTCAAGGAGAGAGCTCTTGAGGAAAGAGCGATCGTATGGCCAGTTCTTATAATTCTGCACCTCTTATACTAGACGGTAAGCTCTAATACTTTATATATTCTTATTTATATGATTTTATTATTTGTTAACTAATATAACATTCTTTATATTAGATTTTTTGTGCATTTGGAGGATAGGGGGTCACAAGTGACCACACAGTCCTATGCAGTAGTGGCCGCCAGCTCTCAGACATGGCATCGTGGTCGAAGATCCGCCTGGCTCGTAGTACCTCTAATTAGGTCGGAGGATAGGCTGATCATCCATATCTAGAGCCACTTGTAAGTACTACATGCTTAGTTAATATATTTAAAATTTTATAATTTTAGAGTTAACATTTATTCTTCAAAATTAATTTTGCAGCACATTCAGAGAGCTTTCAACATCTCGTGTCATTATCGGGATCATACGCCGATTGATGCTGAACCCAGTGAATAATTTCTCGAGTTGGCCATTAGAAGCTTGTGGTGTAGCTTAGGAGATGTTTTCGTTAAGTCAAAACTAGTTTAATTTATTCCTTCCCGATACATTGGTATTTTAATTATATATTAATACATGCTTACTTCGATCTTGTAGGAGTATTATCGATTCAAGACTTCCTAGGATGAGAAGGCTGGCCATCAGACTTTTAAGGAGGTGGCCATACGAAGGCTCCAAGATGGCCTTTACAGTCTCAGGCAATCCGCCATTCAGCACTCTAGTTCCCAGTCACTATCGAACTGGAGGTCTTTCATTAATCACTGGATGCGAGCGGATATATGGCACGCCTTTTGTGAATCAGTGGAGCAGTGAGAAGTACTTTGGTAGATGGCAGAGGGCTTGATAGAACTAGGTTGCCCAGCACGATCCGATCAACCATACAGGCGGCTCGGTCAGCAAACATGTTGTGGCCAATAGATTGGTAAGAAATCAATATCGAAACTCTTTACTAAAATTGTAAGAACTCTTATATACATATTTTAATTAATTTAATTTTATTATTTACTTATTATAGATATGACAGCTGGGTTGTCCACCAAATCAGCTATAGTTGTGTCCAATCTAAGAGGACCGGTGATATTTAGATTCTACATCACGATAGATCGTGGTAAGAATTTCAAACTTTATTTAATAATTAAGTTATTATATGATATAATTTTTATATTAGAATTAATATATTTTTGAATTATGTAGATGTGTTATGCGGAGTACGTTGCTAAGAGGTACATTGATGATCCATCTTCTCAGCCCCTCTTGATCTTAAGAGATGGCTCAGCACTACCGGAGGGCTGAGTAGGAGCCGGATTATAAAATTCAGCCATAGCTTCGACTCTCCACTGTCTCGATATCCTTCGACATCCTCATTGGCCTCGACATCCCAAACTTAAAGTGATACGCACATGGAGAAGGTCGTGCAGAGACTTTTGAGCTAGCGACCTTAGGACCTTCTGGATGTCATTCGTGATACGGTCGTATAGCTTCTCCAAAACTCACCGCTGTGCAACCAGCTAGACTCGTCGTTTCAACTATCACATCAGATAATTAATTATATTATTAAATCTTTTTACTTATTTTAAGTTTTATATTTAGAAGCTTCGTATATTTAGGTTTGAGTTCGAGAAAAAGATCTAGGGGCTAAAAATTCAATCTAACAATTCAATCGATGGGCTGAGATTGTCTATAACTTCGTATCATCAAATCGAACATGTAAGAATGATCTATTCGAGAATAAAAGTGGTATATCAAAACATACATCTCTATATCGAAAGATACGTCTTCATATCGAAACTTACTAATATTATTTTATTTTTTTCATAATAGAATGCTGGAATATTCGGCTTTCATCCATCAGTAGAAAGGAGCAGGAGGAGGAGGCAGACGATGATGAGTATCGAACTTAATTTTTTTTTGATGTATTATATTTTTTGATGTATTAGTTTTTTGATACTACTTATAAAAAATTATATAATTTATATTTTTAATAAAATATAATTAGTTTTTAATTTTTAATTATCAAATTATTTTTGGATTTTAATTATAACAAGTGTTATGAATTATAATTTATTATGATTAATTAAAATAGATTTTTAAAAATATTATTATTATTATTTTAAAAAATATAAATTAATTATTAGCAACGACTTTGGAAACGAAGCTATCGTCACTAATAATTTTTTAAATAAATTATTTTATTTTTTAAAAAAATTATAAAAATTAGCGATAGCGTATTTTGTCACTAATAATTATTAGCTATGACATTAGCCATGAAGATGCCGTTGTTAATATTTTTTAAAATATTTTATTTTATTTTATTTAAAAATTTAAAATTATTAGAGATGGTATTAGCGATGAGGTTTTCTGTCGCTATTAATTATTAGCGATGGCATTAGCCACAACTCAATCATCGCTAATATTTTTTAAAAAAATTAATTTAATATTAAAAAATTATTAGAAATAAAAATTTTTTATCGTAAAAATCATGGCTAATTGTTATTATTAGTAATGATGATTTTTATCGTCGCTAATAATGATAATTAATGATAAAAAAATTTTATATTAGATTTTATGATAGTATTAGCGAGGATCATTAGCAACGGTAGATATGTTTTTATAAGCATCTGCAGCAAATATTCTTCTCAGATCAGGTGGCAGCTGGCCATCATAAGTTCGTGCTACCATCTAATCCGCGGCCTGATTACCTTCTCGTGGCACACGTGTTACCCAAGATTGACGATTTCCATTGGCAGATATTGGGATATGTCTTTGTCGGATTGACAAACTATATATAGACACAGTGGGACGCCTGTCGGATTGAAAAGTTGTCGCCTTCTCGAGAGTTGGACCCCTAACAAATCCCATCATAGATGGCCATATGCACGTTGGTGGAAATTTCCCTTGGATAAAATGACTTGAGAAGGTGCAAGGAAACAGACTGCAACTTTGTCCCCAGTTTCCTTTGTTGCTACCACTCTCCCTGTGTTTTACTTGCATTTCTTCGCCAACTTTTTCGAGACTGATGCAAAGAGAGACATATGAACAACATGTGGGTTGAAAGATTGGGAAATGGGTTTAGCCAACCTAAATCCGATCTAGAAACATTAATGCATTAATAATAATCGATCCACTTCATTCTTCTTACAATTGGATCTATTGGGTTTAAAAGGTTTTGGCTTAACCGGGGTTATAGTTATGCCAGGGAAGGCTTTTACCCCACAAGATCTGATAAAAGAAAAGAATTTATGAAAGTAAAATTAAGTTTTAGATCATTATCAAATATGTTTGAGCATAGATCATGCTTGGATTTCATCGAACCTAATCAAGCTCAAGCATATGACTGAAACTTAAATTGAAGCTGTTCTTGATTAATAGATTAGTAAAGTATATCAACTAGGCTATGTAAGCCCACAACATTTATTCGCTATATAAAATAATGGTTTCGAAATTAGAAAATATTCTTTCTTGATGTTTTCTATCTTCTTCTTATACTAAGAATGCCCTCCTATCCTTTTAAAAGAGTATGTTGATTGGCATGCTAGTTTTGTCACCTGCCTTGACTACCCCACACGCACTTTCCCTTCTTTTTCTAATCAAATCCATTGGAACCTTTTATAAGACCCCCATTAGACTCCATCTTTCTCTAATTTGACATTCAAACAAAGTAGACTCTTTGATTCAATTTCTAAACAAATTGAACTCTATCAGTACTCTTTCTCTTTTATTTTTCCTTGAACAGGCATTGCATGTTCCTGGTTGCTAGTATAATTAAAAGCAAAGGAAGCTCGGTACCTAACGATCTCCAATAGCTTAATGTATAGCAACTGCCAATTAGCTTTGGTGCAGTTGGCTAGTGCTATCTGATACCATGCATTAGAGAGGAAGACTGTAATTAACATTTTGAAAAATAAATTGATGTGAAGACCTTTCCTTTATATTCAAATAAGAAGCAAAAAAAAAAAAAAAAAAAAGGGTAGATTCCAAATCGCTCAATCTAATGGCAAGGATTATTAGCCAGCATGTACCTTTGAAGCTTATGGACATAATTGTGTCATGTTAAAATGAAAAGATCCTTGTAAAGGATTACTGTAACATGCTTGCTTGTTACCCCTTCCCCATAACCCAAAAAAGGTTGCTCCATAAGCTATATACCAGGTAGGTCACGGATACTTATACAAAACTAAGTAAATCAAATAACATCTTCTTATTGGCTTTTCTAGATGAAGTTCTAGGTTGTTCAGATGATATTAGAGTGGACTGGCCCCATGATCTATATAGAGATACTATAGTGCAGGCCAATTTGAATCGAGCTGATCATAGTGTTTAAATTTAATTTATGATAGTTGTATTTAGATTTAAATAGATTTGGATTCTTAATCTAATGAGAAGACCCGAAGCTTAAAATAAGAGTATATGAGAATCTATACGGATGCATATTTAATCCCAAATAATTGCATCAAAAAAGCTTTATAAATTTTTGCTAGCCATATTTTCCCAATTAACTACACTACCAACTCGGTCGGCTCGATGAGCGCTCCTGACTATTTGCACCAAAAGTTGATTTCATATGTGGTAGGATGATGATCGAGTGATGTTGAACTTGATCTTAAAAGGCCACATGAAGATCTATGCAGATTATTTTGATATAACATGGCACCCATGTAATGAAGCTCTACATATACCTACAACACCTCTATTCTTGCATATAACCTAACCTCTAAGTAGAGTGAAGGAGCCCCAGTCTCTGCATTTCTAGGCCACGTGTGTTTCCCATGACACATGCTATAATTGATGATGCCAAAAATTGGTGTTAGACACTACTTGTAGATCTATATATCACATCAAATAGTTTTTGAGAAAATCCTTATAATCATAGAATGAAACATTGGAGATGAGTGATTTTTTTTACTTTTCCCTGATGCATACCAAAGCACGTCTACTTGTAGTTTTTTTCACGACGTCTTACGATTTTTCTTAGAGTATTTTTAAAGCTAATCAAACTTAATTTTTTTCCTTCATGGATGTTTTGGAATGCCACAAGCATGGCAAGCACATTTATGCCATGGTAATTATAATCGTTGCAAACAAAATTACAACAAAGTTTTCATCAATTGTTTGATAGAGAGCTTTCACCAAGGCGAGCGAGTCAATTTTCCACCCAATCATTAACAACTGTAGCCAGAGAAACATCTCCGAAGGGTATTAAGTGATTAATATATACAATCGAATGAGACAAAATGCTGTCATCCTCGCTCCATGTTGGAGTGGTGCAATGAATAAGGTGGCGAAGCTGAGCAAAACAAAAGAAGAATCAAAGCTCCAAGGAACCGACCGTGAAGCAACCAGGCTTCTTGGACAACATTTTAGCTGGCTGTTGGCTGCCAGCTATATTCAAATGTCTAATGTGAAAGGAGACCTAAAATATATAATAAAACCGAAGGCTATTGATTATATATATATATATATATATATGATGAATTACTTAATATGGATATAGAAATACATGAAGAAATCCGAAAATAAAATATTTAAAAATTAAGAAGAAAAATTTGTTAAAGAGTCGCTCGCCATTCAACCAACAATACTATTAACTTATTTTATACATATGTGATACCTCTTAATAGCAAGTATGATACGTATCATCCGGCAGCAATCATGCAGAAGTGGATGAATTCTACCATTAATAGGAGGTGGATCCGAAAGCTATCATTTGGACCTAAATCTTTTGTCGTTAGGAGCTAATCACATCATCTGGACTAGTTAGGTTTGTGTTTTATATCTGGACGGGAACAAAAAGTTGATTAATGACTAATAAAAGTGATTGGCCCAAGTATCCCATGTATGACGTCTGGTTATCATATATATTATTATAAGCCAACCAAAAGAGAGGATGGCTTTGCCTGGTATGAGCTGACGAAGGCAGTGACTCCTGGAAGCTCAAAACCATTTGCTTGCTTGCATGTTTGAACTTTATTATTTATAAATTTCCATAGATTTCAGGGAGAGTTGTGGGGTACTGTTAATATTTAAAAAGTACAGCCTCTTAAGCTTGAAGACTATAGGAAGAATGAAATGCATCACCATTTTCAATCTCGTTGGCAAGCCAATCCAAGCTTTTTAGAACAATAATACTGCATATCGTCAACACTATGATGTAAGGGTGATCGTTTTTCTATTCTTGTTTTGTTAGAACGTAGAAAATTATCTTGACCAGACTCTTCCATTTTATTTTATTTTGGAAGCAATTTCGTCGAAATTACCAAGAGATCGATCATCGCATCAATATTTTCATGACTGACAATGAAATTATGCAATAGATTAGGTAGAACTATATTGTAAACAATGTTTAAATATGATTTTCATTTTATTTAGGCTTGCTAGGTTCTATTCCTCATTTTGTTATAGTTTATCATTCATAACAATATAAGATCTCATCCACAAAGGCTAACTAGAAGGTATTATTTAGATTTTTTGATCATGTATTCAAGATCTTGCTAGCGAATAATCGATGTGAAACTAAATATACGTTTGAATCCATATATACTCATCTCCTTTAAGTCTCAGCATCCTCGTCAAACTAAAGGTTCAAATTCATACTTTTATTCATAAACATCACGATCGACCCATGGTCAGTGCAATGAATCCATGCTGCAATATCCCCTAGTCCACATGGTTATGTTGGATCGGCTTTAATAACATTCATAACAACTCAAAATTTCATCCAAAAAGGCTAATCAGAAGATATTATTTAAGTTCTCTAGTTTTATATAAGTACCCAAGATCTTTCCAGCAAATGCCGAAGAGATGAATTCAAGTCTTAAATTAAACCTCAATCATATGCACCCTTTCGTCAATCCTATCATGTTTAAACATATATGGCACCTAAAAGGTATCCAAAGTTTATAATATATCTAGCTACGATTTTAGCCAAATGGACGGTGAAGATTACAACTTAAAAAAACTTCCACTGCAAGAAACTTAGGGCGTGGAATAAATTGGAATAGGAATAGGAATGGTCATAGCTCCCGGTCTTTGGTTCATGTCCAAAATTAGAATTGGGATTAGAATAGAATTTGAATATTAGGGAGAGTATGTTTGCATTTTAGGGGATTGGGGCATTCCTATTTTCCCGGGAATCAGAGTCCCATTTTGCTACTTTGCTTTCAAGAACGAACCCACCTAAGTAAAAGACTGAAATAAAAATCATTCATTTCTATTCCCATTTTAGCAGTCTAACTCCCCCAACCAAATATGCACTTAACATACTGAAGTCTGAAGATTGGTCTTCTATGGAACATTACCATGGACCAAATCCACAAAGCTGAGAATTTAAATAGATTTCATCTCGTTAGGAAAGCAAGCACAGATCATGAGGCACTTATTCTTTCACCGTAGGGAAAACCATGGTGTCAAGCTGGGCCTGGCTCAAGCCTAAGGTTTCAACCTGTGCCTTTTTTAGGTCTGGGCTCGACCTCGGGCATTGACGCTCCTAATCAATTCTCAGTAGATAAATTTCTTCTCATGATAGGTGCATGAAGTACGTAGAAAAGTGATATTGATACAAACAATGATCACTGTATGTGACCTTCCTCCACATTATTTTCAGAAGTAAAACTAGAGATGCAGAAGTTCTTGATCTGCTTGCTTGTCAAATGTGCTCACTTATTGGAGGATCACCATCATGTTAAAAAAAAAAAAAAAAAAAATGCAGAATGGTTACAGTGGTAGTAAACATCCTTGCTTATGGTTTAATACTCTTCCTGATGAGCTTATCGAGTCGATCTCTAAGGAAATGTTCTTCCATACTATTTTATAAGATTTCAATTGGATTGCTCATGAATAAAAAAGAACAGTACTTGCTGTACGAAAGGATATTTTGGATTTTGTCTGCCATGGTAAGAAATATCACGGACAACAGGAGTCATAACCACAAGACTTCAGAGGCATAGTCTGTAAACTTGTCGAGGTAAATTTTGAGGAAACTAAAACCATCGAACTTTTTTCTGAAAATTTTTATTTTGACAAACCATATCCAAATGGTACATGTAACAGTCCCTATCGCACCAGAGCTTGAACTGGCACGATGGGCATATAAAAAGCCATCTTCGGCACAGACTCGACTCTAAACCATATCTCAGGCTGATCAAAATATATAGGATTTACTTAGCATGAGAACTCATTGTTTCTGTACTTCTTGTAACGTTATTCATCATTGGATATGGTGTACTAGATTTAGAGGAAAAGAAGATATCACTTCACTGGGTTTCTACTAAATATAAGATCGCATTCGAGGCCTCACAATGGACTGGGCACCATCAACAAAGATGGTGGTGCCAGTCATGTAGCGAGAATCATCACCGATCAAATAGATCATAGTGGATGCTAGATCGTTTTTGGGGTCAAGCCATCTCCGCAGCGGCATCACCACAGTGGTCAACTTCTTGGCCTTCTCTATTCCCTCTGACACAGGATATTTGTCACCCAAGTGCAAGCCACGGGCAATGCCATTAACTCTTATCTTATGCTTGCCGAGCTCCATTGCTGATGCCTGCAGGATATAATGAAAACAGTTACGGGACAATGAACTTTAGTAAACCAATGGGAGAAAAGAAACTGCAATATAAAAGGATGCAAGTAAATAAACATTCATAGATTTACCGACAGGCATCCCAGCTTCGAGAGAATACAGTTTCTGCAATGGTATCTCTTCACATAAACCCAGTTGTATGAATACTTAAAATATGAAGCAGAAGAAAATTCAAGCAACTAGTTTTACCATTCACATGTCATTCCCATATAAAATTCTCAAAAGCTGGTAATCATGCATCACCTGTGTATTCCGAGACAATTGAAAATAAAAGTGATACCAGAGAATCCAGCAGGGATTTGCAAGCTCAATAAACAAAGGTGCGTGATTTAGAACTGTGGCATTGAGATTCATCATGATTATCATCCAGGAAAAAAAAAAAAAGGTGCTCACTTCACTGATTCAGTTCGTGCAAACTTCATTTACCAAAATTAAGGTAGGCCCAGGGAAAGAAGAAAAGCTAATCAAGGCCTAAGCATATTGATACCATACATCCATTACTGAATTGCTCTACATGCCCTAAGATTTATGGGCCTACTTTAAAGCCACCCCTAATTTCTATGTAACTAGATGGGAGGTTGTAATGGTTAATGAAGTTTAAAGGCCATGGAAAATGTTGTCCCAACCACAATAGGTACAAGATGCAATTAAGGTGGCATGACTTCTCCTTTTCCCCCTTACTGGTAATATGACATTTATACTCATCATTCAGTACGTCCTTATTGAATTGTTCCCAGGATGAGGTGTTTAATAAGTGCTGCAATCTCATCAAACAAGCTCAAATCAGCAGCACTATTAGTCTCTTGGTCAGTTTGCTGGGTATGTGAAAAATCTGCTGAGACTCAAGTTGAGCTCTCAAGTTCTCTGGCTTCCTAATCTTTATGTCAACCTTCCCATTCTTCAGATGTTGTATAGTTCTTGACCATATGTTAGGACTTGTAGTCCCTGGATCCCCTTATGACAACATGGTTGAGTCTGAAAAAGGCTTGCAGCAATCCTCAGTGCAGCTCAAGTCATGAGAGTTTCTCAGCAATCAGATGTCACATTGACCAACCTCACCTTGCCATTCCAATATCCATTGGAACATTGCATGAAACATCAACCAATATAGGTTCGCCAGAGTAGAATTTTATTCTCTTTCCACAATCCAATGACTTGTCCCAATTATCTATAATAATCTTCTGTCAGAGTTGATTGCTTTCGGAAGAACTAGAGAAGCTACAGTTCAGAGATAGCAGAGGCTGAAAAATCACTAATAATGGGAGAGATTTTGAGAAAAAAGACTTAAAAGCAAATTATAGTCCCCTCACTGTGCTTAAGGATGCTAATATAGCCAACCATACAAATGATTTCCATCGCTGAGCATTTGGACAGGTAAAGGTCTTCTGTTTCCAGTCAGGCTTCTGAGTTTGATAGGGTACCTAATCTTCTATGCCTATGTCTAATAATTGAACCTTTATTGCCAAAATATGACTTCCTGAAACCATGTAGATAGAAATGTTTGAAGCAGATTAAAAAATAGACAAGCACTCTGTGTAAAAGGACAAAAGACTGACCCAAATGAACTCCACATACATTATAAGGAGCCTAGGACTATTTGTCATACTTCTAATAGTCAAGTGGTAGCAAGATCTAAGAGGCAAATATAATAACAAATAGCCAGTTGATGTGTGCAAGAGAACACTGTATAAGGCCCCAGAACCAGAATGAGGAAACGGGTGACAGAAAGTGATTATGGATTATAGACCCTACAACAATCGTACTGGAAGGAGAGGCAAAAAAGAACAAACCCCACTCATGCAAGAAGGCAAGAGGGTCAGTTATTTACTACTTGTGCAACACAGTGTGTGCTCAAGAATCAGCAGACCAAGTAAATTTGTTATCAAAGAAAAATTGACTAAATCCATTTAGTTCTGGAACAACCATATAATGGTGCAGTATTCATATATCAAGGTAGAAATTGCACTAGTATAAAAGTAGGAGCACATACCCGAATTAAGTGTTGTACAGAAGCCATGCTTGGACCAAGGGCAGCAGCACCAGGATGCAGCCCTCTTTCTGAACCTATAATCGAGGTCAGAAAAATTATGGACCCTCCTAACTCAGAATCCTTCATTCTTTTAGCAATGGCCTTGAGCAGGAACCATGGAGCGATAACATTAATTTTTATTATCCTTTTATATTCATCTTCAGACACCAGGAGAGGCTCTTGAATCTTCCCTGTTCCAAAAAAAAACAAAAATTTAGTCAACTATCTGAAGAATATATATTTCACAGGACACAAGTAATCTTAGACATCCCAACAGCACCTATTAAAAGAGTCAACTTGATAAAAAACAGCTAGGCAGCAAAAGTATAAGTAGAAATGCTGATCCTGAGAGTCATAGAAGCTATCAAGGAAAATTGCCTTGAAGTCGCTGCATATATTGAGCTAAGCAAATACTTCAGCGAGTTTTCTGTCTTCAATATAAACTTCAGAGTTTAGATAAATTATGACAAAGAACCTTAATCTTTCTTATACTTGATCAAACTTATCTTTTTGACCAAAACTGAATCAAACTTATCATGGTTTTGCTAGATTTACACCAACCAATAACATAATTAAAAAAGTAAATGTTTAAATTTGAGAGAACATCAACAACTCTGTAAAAATAGTACAAAAGAATATAAAACAAGATAAATGGTATCACCAAAATTTGTTCCAACTAGTTGGAGCCTCCCTTGTGAAACCATTTTTTGCCAACCAATGTTACTGGAAACTTCTCGAAGGCTTTACAACTTCCATCCAAGTTTTTAGGTTCCCAATTTTTTTGACCATTACTGACAAACCCAATCCTTTTGTATTTTATTTCATTTTGTTAATGAAATCTTGGTGAGCCTAGTTCCCTCCTGTTACCTTTTTTCTTTTTAAAGAAAACAAAGGAATATGGATCCAATCACTTATCTCTACCACATTCCTTTATAACTTTTTCACATATGCCCGTATCAACACAATCAGTTTCCCATCACTTTGATCAATTGTTCAACTCCTACACCTCATTTATTGGACTCATCTCCCCCTCCCCATGCTTTATATTTTCACCAAATGTCTGTCTTAATTTCATCTCGATGACACTCACCTGGCATGTTGACCTCTTCATCACCCCAGCACCGTGCCTCATAAAACGTTATGGATTTTGTTTCCAAGCTCTTAAAATGAGCTTCTTGGATGCCTTTCTACAGATTCTAATATTTCAGATATCATGCTTCCTCATAAAGTATTACATATATCATGAACAAATTCAATCATTTAACATGTCATAAAATATGTTTGCATAAAGACCATGGATGACAAGGATCAATTAGTAGAGCAAGCTCAACCACATAAACATGGCATCAAGATATGTGAAGCAAGATTCTCCTAATAAAAGGTTTGATGAATGAAATGATAGGTGCACTTGGGGAAGAAGTGATGTTATCGGGTCTTGACTACCTGGGACTCTTGATATACATAAATTCTGAGGCTAGAAAGCCTAATGCCATCGAAAAGTTATCCATTCATTGTTCTGATCTGGAAGTATTCTCAAACATGCAGAACAAGGTTTTCCATTAGTTTGTAATTTGTAAAGCACAAAGTAGATAAAGTTGTATTGCTAATAGATAGGTGTTAAAACCTAAATATTAACAAACTGTGAACAATTTCTGGTAACAGGTATCTTAATTATATGGGGAGAAAAGCATGAAGTATGTATTAGATATGTCTTGATCTGTCCCAGTCAGCAGAGGACCACATTGTCAAGTATGATGCAACATAAATCACATAAAGTTCCATAATGGATGAGGTAAAACCTGATGGATAAGCTATATGAGGGACAGTGGCTGAAATTCTGAGGCATAAATCACCCACACTGGTGGGCAAGGCTATATGATGGGCGAGCCATGAGATGGATGAATTAATTGATAATAATAAAAACCATGTAGTTTATAAAGGAAAAGGAATTTATAAGATTGTTCACTCATAGGCTTATACAAGTAAGAATAAGTTTCAGTTTATATGTGTGTGTGTGTGTGTATAACTATACATTTTCTACCCATTAAAATAACTTCTATATGGCCTTAACTACTAGGTACTCTCATTTTGTTCTACGAGAAAATAGTGAAATTATATATCCACAACATAATATGACCCCATCGACTAAATTAAAATATACAAAGATAAAAGTAATCTCCATTAGCATATAACTTAGGTATAACCATAATTTTTGGGTGATGACAAAGCATGTCTATGTTGCTAACAGCTCATGCCTGCTAATAAAAATACATTTGCTAACAATCATAGATCTAAACAAGGATATTCTTTGTTCCCCTGAGTGAAGATAATTTGGGTAAGCATGCTTGATGGGGTATGTCTGGTAGCATAGCTGTTAAGTATGTCTTGTTGTGGCAGTCATGTCATTATTGCATAATAAGAGCCTTGCTGGTGGATAAGGATCATAGTTAGTTGCATACCTTATGTCTGACAAGGAGGAGGAACTATTTCTTGGTTATTCTTTGTTGTTTAATTTTCTGTTGACAGCATGTAGTATTCTGTACATCATCTTACGGGGGTTCAATTTATATGCTTAATGGTATTGATACTTATTATGACTAACTGTTGCTCTGACTTACAGATGAAAATAAAGGTAATGGTTGATGTGTGCTACTATCATGGGCATCATCATATATTGCTCATCTTGTCTTTATATGCCTAATTCCAAGTGCTGATCAAATGCTTGCATGGTTCAGAAGTATCTTGGCTGACATAGGTTTCGAAATACTAATGAAATCACTGACATTAGTTGATGTCTGTACTACTGATGCTTTACAGACATATTCTTGTATTGTTTCTTTTATTTATGTTCAACTCAATGTTCCACATTCTGTTGAGTTTTATTACTGTCTGCACCTTCATCATGCTTTCTCCTCTTTTAGATGATTATAAACCTCATTAATTGATCAACAGGAAAGGTACAAGCATTTTCATGACAACTAGATATCAATAGTACACAAGAATCGGCATTTCAATTAAAACATAAAATTGTGCTATACTTTAAATCTATAGCATCCAGTGTATGAAAAATTTGATTACAATTCAACAAGAATTAGATGGATGTTCCTTTTCTCAATTAAGAGCATATACCTTCGAAGGTGTAACAATTAATGAAAGCATCCAACTCCCCTAAGGATTTCCATGCTTTACCGACTGCGGCATCAAAAGCCGCTTCGTTCTCATCTTCCATATTTAATCCAATCACTTCAAATGGATCGATCCCCTTCAAGGAACTTGTAATCTCCCCCACCATGCTCTGAAGGACATCTTCATCACCCATCAAAACCAACCTAAATAACACAATGTGAGAAGCAAATATTTACGTTAAATAAAAAAATTTATATATGACAAATCATATTGAGAGCATAGGATAAAGCTTTAAGAAGGAGGTCTGCTAAATGGAATAGGCTAAGAGCAGAAGAGAATCCAGGTAAAAAGACTGGAGTTTTGCACTCATACCTGCAACCACACTTGGCCAGATGGTAGGCAATGCCCTTTGAGATCTCATCTCCATTGGAGGTCACCAGAACTCTCTTACCATAACCCTCCATTGCTCCAATCTATCAAACCAGCTCAAAAAAATCAAAAATAACCATCAAAAACAACCCAAAAAAAGGGGAAAATTTGACCCGAAAAATCCACCTAAAATCTTAAACAGAAACAAAGTTGAAACAGAAGAACAAATCGAAATTGTAACTAAATTGGAAAGAACAAACAATAGAGGAAGAAGAAGAAGAAGACAGCACTCTGCATGCAAAGGTGGCACCTTTCTGCCCTCGGCGACTTTTAATCCCGAAATCACGTTCACGTTCGTACTCGGGATCCTGGCGTCCGCTCGCCTCGCTTTCATAGCCTCATACATATATCTAGTCGAGAGAGCCCTTTGCTTTGTGCTAGCGGAGCGGCCATCCCCAGTTTCGGCAGACCATTTGCCGTTCACGTCTCTTCCGCGATCAAAACTGGCGCATTGCTTCGCGCCCACCGGCTCGGGGAGGAGCCCACAGAGAACGACATTGTCCAGACAAACTATTGGTCCTCCATGTCTATCCAATGTGGCTTATTCGGTTGCCTGCTTGGGCTGGCAAAAACTGACCCAATCCAAATGGTTAGTTTAGGTGTCAGCCTGGAAATTTTTTTTTGTTTAGATTGGGTTCGCATTCTTTAAGTTCTATTTTGAAAGAGTTAGGTATGAATTAGAGCTTATACTATTTAGGATAGACGACAGAGTCTTATTTAGGTCGAGTTATGATCGGTTGGGTTTGGCTATGGATAGGATACAAGAATTACAAGGATGGTTGGCTTTCTTTAATGGCGGGATGTGTTTCGTTCTTTATCATAATTAGAATTAAAATTAAAATCAAAATGAATGAAATTAAAAATCAGAATGATCATATCCTATAACATATTTTGCTCGTAATTAAAATCAAAAATCAGAATGTAATTTGAATACTAAAAAATAATATAGAATAAAATTTAAAAAATTAACTATTTTTTTCTCTAAAATTAAAATAAAAATAAAATTTTTTTCAAAAAAAATTATTCATTCCTATTTTTATTCTAGAATCCATGTCCTCCTAACCAAATATACCATACTGAAAGGTTGAGAGTAATAAAAAGTCTGGGAATAGAGTTAGTTGGATTGGCCACGGATAAATTAATACCTTGATGGCACACCCCAGCCATTGCCGTATCTATTCTTCTCACTTCAGGCCAAAGGAGGTTTTATCTCTTATCTTGACAGGGTTCTTTGTCTACCCTAGGTTGAGAATGACAAAATGAATTTGAAGAGCAATTGAAGGCCACCTTTTGTTGTCTTTTTCTCTTTCCCCATACCTTTTTTTTTGGTAAAGATTCTGCCTTTTTTTTTTTTTTTAATATTCCTCCTTTTCCGGGGCACCACTAGCTCCAACTTGGACTTGGTAGTGTTTCTCTTTTGAGGAATTACTTGGTAGTGTTTTTCAGTTTCTATTTTCATTGCCTAGTTTTATTTTTAATAATTCTTTTTTTACTAAAAATATAATAAAAATAATTTTCATGTTAAATAGATATTAAAATAAAATATGTGGCATCCTGGGAAAATAATGGTATGGTAAATATTATGATAATATCAATAATTAGCCATACCATACGATAGTATTGTTTGTAATGTGGGTAATAGTAACATATCCATATTAGAAGAATGATGATAATAGATGGTGGACTCGATAATTGCAAAAAAAGAAAAAGGGTGGAGGATGTGATGGCGTCGGCTTCGATGATATCAATGAAGCTAATAGAAAGTCAACAATGAAGGTGGTATGAATGATAACATCAATTTATAGTAATGTAATCAATTGCAATAGCAAAGCAGTTTTAGTCGAAAAATTTGATAGGTGGTGAACATATTTTCTATCTTAGAATTTTTTTTATAAATAAAAAATATGAAAAGCAAATGATATAAAATTTTTTTATAAGAAATTATGCTTTTTTTTTTTCTAAATTTATATTTTTATCAATAATATTGATTGAGAGTAGAAGTGATAAGATCACTGATGGGGGAGCAATGAAACCAAATTCTTCGTAGTTTCACCTTGTATGGTATATACATGTGGTATTGTTAGATTTATTATTTTTAAATATTTTAATCCAATCATGGACCTCATTTTATGAGCTTAGATAAAGTTAGCCGACACGGTAATATAATAGGATAAATTATATGTTAAACTAAACCCGTGTATCAAAGAAAACAGTGGTCGATCCCCAGAATATTCACTGCAGTTGCTGTTTCCTGATTGGGAGTTTCAGTGGGTAGGTCAAGGCCGAGCCCATGTTTTCTTGTGTGGTTAACTTCGCTAGGTTTTATCAAACCTTGAGGCTGGTCTGGCCTGGATCAGGTTCAAGGGTTCTCTCCAAATCTAAGCCCAACTTTTGGGCTTGTAATCTTTAGGCCACAAGACTTGGGACAAAAATTAGGGACTAGTCGCTCGAGAAATTCTTATTGCACCATGCACGATGATTGATATGCATGGAGGTCCAGCCACCCCCTGCCTCCCTCTCCCTCTCCCAACCCCCTTTGGTGCAGCCCCGGTGCATGATCCAATCACCACACGTAGTGCATAAAGAATTTCTCCAATCTTTGTCGTAGGTCTCATTGTTAGAACTATTTTCTTCAGGCCAGCCAAGCCCATTGATAGCCCATTTCTCCTTGAGCTTGATGCATGATGGCCTAAAAGTGATGTGAAAGTCCTAGATTCTTCCTGCAATTCTTGCGAGGACTAAACCTTATCTAATTTCCATTATCCCTCCAACCCAACCATAGGTTGGGATTCCCATGACTGAACCCAACCCAAAGCTAAATCCTAACTGGATTAGGTCAATCAGGTTCCAGTGGGTTGCATCAAATTAAATGGGTTAGGTCAGTTGTATAGGTAATTTGAGACTGGAGAAAAGTTTTGAACATTTTTGGTTAGGTTAATAAGGGATTGATTGGACTCTTATTTATGTATACTTTTACAATATTGATATAACATAGTAGAGCTAAAGTTGCAATTAGTTGAAATATACATATATATTTTTTTTTAATGGGTTGGATTTGGCTAGAGTTCTTTGTCAGTCATGTGAATGCTAATATTAATAACAAAAATTTTTGTTTTACAATTATTAAAGTTCATTGTGCATTATAAAATAAAACTTTAGCTATCGAAGTCTTCTATTCATATAATTTATTATATTGCATTTCTAGAATAGTTGGAAGAGGGAGGAAAATTTTGTCATGTATATTGCAGAAGTTATATGCTAATTTCCGTTATCTCCCAACCTAACACAAGTTGAGACTTCTCTAATTGAACCTAACACAAAGCTAAATCCCAACTAGATTAGGTTAGTCTTATGTTTGGTTGGGATGGATCAAATTGATGGGGTTAGATCAATTGTACAAGCATATTGAGATTGGAGGCAAGTTTTCAACATTTTTTGTTAGGTTAATATGGCATTGATTGGGATTTTTTTTGTGTGCATCTTTACAATTCTATAACATAACAGAGTTAAAGATGTAGTTAGCTAGAGTTGGCTACATATGACTGAATCTCCACTTATATTCAATCATATCTAGATTAGATGATAGAAGTTCCATGTCAATGATTTGAGTAATCAGATATGATCTACTATCTATAAAATACTTACATAAAAAAATTATATAATTTGAAGACATCTAACATATGCCTCAAGTGGTCTAAAAATTAGATAATCTAAATAATATACAATTATATATATATATATACAATGTGATTTTTTTTATATAAGTAATTTAAAGATAGCAGGTCACATCTAACTACTCAGATTATAGATATGGGACCCTCATCATCCAATACTGAATTTAAGTGGAGGAGATTTGCGAGAGCATAGCCAAGTCCCATATATAAGATAATATAAATATAGGTTTATGTTACATCTGATTGGGTTGTGTTTGGCTAAATTGGATTGAGTTAAAGTTGGGTTTGGGTTATCTTTAAGTTAACTTCTTAAGCTCAATCCTTCATCTCGGTGAAGATAACTAAGAGCAATAGTTTTATAGTGGGAGGAATTTAGGCATGTTTGGTTGGGGAGAGTTGAGCTTTGGAACATGAATGGGTGTGAGTGACTCTATTCCATTTATTTGGTTTAGAGGAGTTCTATTTTTATTATGATTTCATAAGCGATTGGAATGCTCCAATTACTTAAAATTCAATTTGGACTCTCCTCTACTATTCAAATATTGTTATGATTCTAATTACAAACCAAATACATTAGAAAAGTATGGTCATTCTAATTCTTATTCCAATCTATTCTGATTCTAATTTCGATTCTAATTTTGGTCGTGAATAAAAAATACTCGTACTAACAAGTTGGCCTAATTTGCTCATTTTTCCTTACAAGACATTTTGGGGTTGGGAACTCACGTACTTGTTTGAGGTTGCATTGATATTTAGACTTCCCTACTAATTGCATTCAAATATTGTCTTTTAGCTAATGATGTGATCCTAACCTTTCATACAAACGGATAAATGATGCAAGGCCTGAGCATCCACACATTAAAAAATAATAATAGCAACAGCAACAACAACAACTTCATCCATTCTCTTTTCCCATATCTAGGATACTTTAGGTCAGGCATCACGTACTATGATTTCAAGCTTCATGCAGTAATCGGCAAGCAAAACAATCCGTCTCATCTAACTACTTTAGATAAGTGATGGCAAAGCAAATCCTCCAATTCATCAAGCTTTGCTTCTACTCTCCTACTTTGCCTCCGTGGCCACCCATCTAAGAATAGACCGCGACGAACTAAATCAAACCATGTAGGTGAGCAACACAGATAGCAAGGGAGCCACGTAGGTCCCACCTTTTGAAGTCCCATTTGTGTTACCAATGCTAGGCTTGATTCACATCAGAAAACAAAGCTGATTGGTTTCCAAGGTCATGAGATGTAACCATTGGTAGCTTCTATCAATAAAATAAAAATTTTTATTTTTTATGGTAAAAAAATTTAACAAAAAAAGTTGAAAATATCTCAAAAATTGAAACGAAGAATATGATTATTTTTTTTCTTTTTTTTTGATATTAAGATTTATAGAAGCATTTTAATAATACATATGCCAGCGGTGCATTGCACCAATTATATTATTTTATTTTTTTAATTTAGTAGAAATTATAAATGCATGGTGAATGAAATTCACCGAAATTGGAAGGATTAATTGGTGAGGTGCGCCGTTATACTGTGCACGTGCTGCACATGGTGCAGGGCGTAATATCTTCTTGCCAAAGTACCGACGAGGTGGCACATCCATTCTTACCCAGAAAATTAAAAAAATTATTTTAATTTCGTGTCAGGTTTTGATTGGTCACCATACTTTTTGATGTTAAGATCCCACCACCTGATGGCCCTCTTCCAACTCCAACGTATGAATAGATCCGAGAAAGTCCTCCCACGCCGCTTCATTAATATCGGAATGACGAAAAGAAGCCGTCCTTGCCACGACAAAAATTAAAGGAATCGACGATGCCGAAAAGTCCACCTCTATTTATCAGAAAAAAATAAAAATAAAAAAGTCCACCTCTGCTCACCTTCGGTAAGGGTAAACAGCCAGCGCCGAGTTGTCCTAGGGTGCAAGTGGTTCTTGCAGATCCGGATCCGACCCGCCATACCTAATCTAAATATAAATTCTAAGGGCATCAAGGATTTCATAGCCAAGCAAGCTTGTGGGCTTAGTCTGGTTGTATCACAAGAATATTAGTTTTGTTGCGACAGAAGTAAAAGTCTAGCTGGACTTATTTAAGTTCAATTCTTTGTGATGCTAAGCTAGCTAAAGTTCAAGTAATAAAGCCAAATATATAGTTTAATTCTTGCAAGTTAAATAATAGTTGAGTTCATTTTAGCTAATTGGTTAAGTCAATTTATAATTAACAAGCCAAGCTTAAGGCTTCAAGTATTACTTGAAAATTTGATCCATTTAGAATTTTAAAAAATAACGTCTAATTCTGAATTTAGATGATGTATTAGACAACTGCTCTAGATTAAGGCCTAAACTCCAAACTAATTATGCTTTAAGTTAATAGACTTGATCCAATAGTAATCCAAAAGGAACCCCATGTGGCCTATCACACATTGTATGTGGATCCTTCATAGTTTCTATTCTTATTCAAACATTCTTTCTTTTTTAATTAGACGGTCGTTTCATACAACTCTGGTATGAATACAACCCAAATGATCAAAAAGGAGAATATCCTAGAAAGATAGAGATAACCAGAAAACATTCATCCAAATACCGCAGGAGTGGTCAGCAACAAACGAGATAACCTAGCCCACGGCACTATTCACCTCGTGATAGGTGTGCCTAATCACAAAGGAGGGGCATCCTTAAAGCAAGCTCTAAATATCGCACACCAAAGAATGAAGAGACATCATATGGTTGCGATCTTTTCAAAGCCAAGACACCACTATTTTCGAATCTCTCTCTACCACCAGCTGCTCTGCTCTAAGGATCATCCTTGCATAAATAATATCCTCTCATACTGCCCTTAGCTTAGCAGCGGGCACGAACGTCTCTACGAATCGAACTCTCCTTGTTACAATATATAAATCAAGAGTCGGAGCCTCGAATCATAAAATCAGCACCATGTCTCCCATCATTGACACTGTCATCAAAGTTGACCTTCAGAAAAATTGGAGGTTGGAGCTTCCAAGAGAAGAAAATCCTCTTCCATGCTTTATGAAAAAAGAGAAAGTCTCAGGTATCCCAAGTCCCTATAGTCAACTTGGATAGGGAAGCCTCTATAACCTTCGAGGCCAAGCCCATGTCTCTCTCATAAATCACCCTCGCCGACTGCCAGCTAGCCTAAAAAAATTCTATATTATGGGTATGTCAGATCTGATAAGCTATATAAGCAGCTCTGATAGCATAAAAAGTAGCAGCCTCAGACTCCTTGCTCCATCTCAAGACCTTCAGAAAGGATTAGATAGGCCTCTCACCCCAATCAGCCAGGATTGGAGGCATAACTAGACTCCACATGCGCCGTGCTCTAGGGCACAGAAAAATTACATGCTCCAAAGTATTCTCATTCAAACATTCAAGATGAATTGTTCAAAATAGTTAAAACCACATCTTACTAATTTTTTAAAAATCTTTTTTAAGAGAAAGGAGAAAGAATTTATTGAAAATAAATAGGACCCAAATACTTGGAGATTCCTTGATCAAGATTTGAATTTAAAACTTCCTCCAATCAAATAAGGCTTATGAGTATTGAGATGTCATTTGATCCACCGCATCATGGTCATAAGTTGGTGTTTTAGGATATATTAGCTAAAAGTAGAGTTTCAAAAATTAGCAAAAAATTATGCAAATCTATCAAAATTTTGAAAAGAGTCCAGATAAACTAAATTTAGAAGTCACAAACTAAAAAGCTTGTAAACTTTCTCAGATATTTATGTACTTATTCATTTATAAATAAATATTGCAAATAGTAGAATGATAGTTGATAGTCAATAATATCACTACCGACAACAATATATGACATTATGAGTTTGTAATGCATTGATTTCTTTGATTAGCTATGAATAACTTCATGAATAAATTATGAAGCATTTGTGCAATTCCTAGAACACTGAATAATTCTCAATTGATTCATCTATAAGAATAACTTGAAGAATCATTAAGCCAAGAGGAAAACTAGGAATAATCAATGATTTTTTCAAAAATTAAGAATATTATTGCTACCAAATTGTTCACTATCAATCCTTGAATGACTATGTTAGAAGTTTAATGGTAATGACTCAGGCAATTTGCTCTATTTCTTACCCTAACATGGCAATCGATTATTGACCTAACTCGCATATGACACTCACTTGCTCTTTAAGTATTTCACCAATCCTAATTGAAATAGAGGATGAAGAACCAAGTAGTGTCCACGAGAGCATTAGCTTAATGTTTTGCTTTATTTCTTGAAGTGAGAGATTAGGAATTTGAGGCTCAAAGTGGTACTATCTTTGATTCTATCCCTCCTAAGGATATTCTTAGGGTATAAAATCTTTGTTTCACAAGCAATAGATCTCCCATTGCATGATACCTATTAGGGTAGTAGTTGCTGGCTTTGACCTCCTCATGTGTGTGTGTGTGTGTGTGTAGAGAGAGTGAGAGAGGAATGAAGTGGCTACAAGTGCAGGATATGGATCTGAGTGGATCCAAACCCAATATGACCCACTTCCATGTTTGTAGAGGATCCGATGCTCATAAGGTGAACTCACCACCCATTGTTATTATATACTTCAAACGTGTCCCCTACGGGAAAGAACAAACGATACCATAGCCAACACGAAATATACGAAGACCTCATCTCGTCTATGCTTCTCGACTCTGCCCTCCCTCGTTGAACGCATCACCCCACAACCCTTTATATACCCAGCTCTCCTCCTCTCTCCCCAGCCTTCGCGACCCCTCTTCTACTGTTGTATTTACCGATGGACGCCATGGAGGACTCGGTGCTCCGTCTCCGCGCCTCGGTCAACTCCTTCCTCTCCCAGTACGAGCCGATCACGCTCCTCCTCTCCCCCCTCCTCGCCCTCCTCCTTGCCCGGGCTCTCCACTCCCTCCTTGGTGTCCTTCAGGAGAAAGGGATCAAAGCCGCGGTCCTAGGTTTCCTAATGAACTCCGTCAAGTGAGTTCTCGTGCTTCCTGTACCCTTTTTGAAAGCATTCCATTCTTGTGGCTTGCTCTGTTTTCTGGTCTGACATTCTTGGATTGGAGCAGGTTGATCCCCGGCGTCAGCGGCTATATCGAATCCGAGATGAGAAAGGTCGGTGCCTTTTTCTTTTCGTTTGAATTGGTTTCGATGGTTTCCTGCCATGTGGATCAGCCGATATGAAATGGTTTGATGATTCTGGTGTTTGGAGATGGAGGGTGGTCTTTTATTTGTCCGCGCATTTGCTCGTATCTCGGTGTCCAATTTCGATCCAAAAGATTGGACGGCGTTTGTTCTTTGAGTCAATGCCCTTTAATTTCAAATTTTTAATCCGTTAGAGGTTCTTTGTGAATTTAGATTTTTATGTGGTTGCGAGAGAGACCTTCGGGTGTACTAGGGTCACATAGATGAACGGAAGTTTAACTTGTTTGTTTTGAAATTATAATTTAAATTTTGATTTTGGTTGCTTGAAACATGACTAGAAATTGCTTATAATAGTGGAATATTAGTAATTAGTTGAGTTGACCATGGTGAAGTTGAGTGTACCTTTTCTTCTAAGGAAGGCTTTGATACGTTTTAGGTGGTTTGCTGGGTTTTGCCTTCAACTGATTATAAATCTGATACGCTGAGTCTGGCATTACAGCTATCTGGACTGGTGTAGGTCTGGATTTTGGGACTGGGACATCTTGCCATATTAATAGGGTTGTATGAGAGCAATCCTCAGTCCCTGATATATATTGACTGCAATTGTCATTTCAAAGAACTGCATCATAGCCCAATATGCTTGTTTCAGAACTGCATATATGGTTGATTTCATACTGTCATGTTCTTCCGTGTGCTGCATTTTTTCTGTCTATTGCATTCTGAAATGTTAGTCTTTTTCTTGTTTCTTTCTCTTTTCCCAATTTACTGAATAAAATCTGAATTAGAAAAAGAACTTTTGTAACTAAGTTATTGGCAAAGTGTTTCAACAGGTTGTGGACAAATTACAATCTGGCAGCAAGTCCAAAAGGGATAACTGGAGAGCTGAGTTGCCAAATATTGGACTTGGAAGAAGAGTTATTGAGGAACTGGAAGATGCGAAAAGTAAGGATGTGGCTTGGCAAGGAAAATGCTCCGGAACAGTGTATGTCTGCCTCTAACAGATAAAGTTGCCTCGTGCAATCGAAGAACATTATTTGTACCCATTATTTGTTCATTTGTTTCTGTACCTATATCTAACCCGTTCACAAATTTAAATGCAGATATATCGGGGGAAGCCAGTCTGAGGGCCATTTTGCTTTGACAAATGAGGCATACTCAATGTTAGTAAGCAATATTATGGTTATCTCATTTTTGATCTACTGATGTGTTTCAAACATGATCATTCTCAGTGTGCAAATTTAGTACTCTCTACATGCTTTATTCCCTCTTGATCATCCTTCATGACTGTTCTTAAATCCTGGGTCCATGTTTTATGGCTCTGGTGATCAACAGAGACACGGTTCTCATTTATCTAAACCTTTTGCATCAGGCAGTACTTTCTCATGATTGTGCAATTGCATTGATGAAGTTGATGTTGTTCACACATAAAGTTGATGTTGTTCACACATAAAGTTGATGCTGCACATTTGTTGATCCATGGAATCCCCACTCTTTGTAAATACTCATGTAGCATTTATGTTGCACCTAGTGCTAATGCAAGATCTATTTGATTGGTATCCTATATGAAAGGGAGAATTAAGAGTGCAGTCACTGAGCTGCATGATTTTCTTTTGCTCTCGATCTTGCTAACTGATAGAACTGATTTGCAGCTCACAAACTCATTGAAAACAAGCCATCATTGAAAGAACTCACCGTACTTACATTTAGAATTTGTTAGATATAAAATCAGCAACACTAGATACCTGTTTTATGGGCTTTGTATTATTTTGGTCTCAAGTCCAAGGGGTCAACCCTGCCCTTTCAGTATATTGGTTCATTTACCAGAAAACTGAAGATCAAGCAGTAGGTTGGCTTGGTAAAAGAAAAGAAAACATTATAATTTATGACATATTCTCATTTTTGCTTATATTATTTAGCCTCTGTTTGTAAATAATATGGTTCCATCTATATTCACGTTTACCATCTTGATTTTTTCATTTCAGGTTTTCACACACCAACCCGTTGCATCAGGATGTATTCCAAAGTGTGGCAAAATTTGAGGGAGAAGTCGTTGCCATGGCAGCTGCACTTCTTGGCAGTAAAGAGAAGACATCTGGCGGACAAATCTGTGGCAACATGACATCAGGAGGGACTGAAAGTATATTACTAGCTGTTAAAACATCACGTGACTATATGAGAGCCAAAAAGGGAATAATAAAACCAGAAATGTATGTTAAAAGTTGCCATGATATCTTTAATATGTTTAGAAGTGTGGTAATGATTTCACAGTTTCATCTAATGTTTATTTATTTCTGAAATTACAGGATAATTCCTGAGTCTGCACATTCTGCATATGACAAAGCTGCACAGTATTTTAACATTAAGGTGCGGCGTGTTCCTGTAAATAAAGAATTTGTTGCAGATGTTAAAGGGATCAGGCGATGCATCAATCGAAACACGATAATGGTATGTGTATGTGTTGTGGTTCATGTATCATGCTTATAGTAATTGAAAATATCCAATCATCCAAATGCTTATATTCATCTCCATATCTAAGTTCAGTTCCCTTTGCTACCTCGAAGAATTAGAAATGCAATGTTTTTTGTTCCTTTAATTGATTTTCATTCACATATGCTCTCAAGTTTCCACTCCTGGCTTCTCGGTTTGAGGTCTTCTATTCCTTCATGTATCAGAATAGTATGTTAGCCATATACTTTAGCTTCTATCTAGGTGTTGCGTAAAGACTTCCTGGAACTTAATTCTTTGATTACCAAGTAAAAAGTTTACATTAGACTATTCTATCACTATGTCAGTTTTCAAGATAATCTTCTGCAAATTAGTGATCTTTTCATGTACTGCAGCATCACAATTTTTTCAAGATAATCTAAAAGTACAAAATTTTGAAATTCCAAAGCTTTCATTCTCTCTGACCTTCTAGTTCTCCAGATCAACCCCTCTTTTATTGACAGTTGTTTATTTTATACCAAAAATTTAGAATTTTGAAATTTGAAACAGTTTGAACTCTGAATGACTGGCAAAACAGCTATGTGGAAGTAAGAGCCATATAATCTTTGTTATATTAGATATATGATGTAGCCATATAATCTTTGTTATATTAGATATATGATGTAGACTTATATATAGAAACCCGCCTCCCCCTAAAGAAGAAAAGCTTTTTTTGAGAGTTTTAATGTATTTCTTTGTTGAGTAGCCACGGGTTTGGATCTGAGTCATGTGATTTTGGAACCTTCAGTTTGAATCTGAATCATAATTTGTCACCTGATTAAGTGACCATGTTGGTTGTGGATCTTAGAAAGTGAAAGCAACCAAAAAATGGCCAACCTCAGTCTGTAAGCAGGCTGAAACTGTTATCAGCTACTTGATTTGTATATTTCTAATATGGTATAACCAGAATTACCATCCACATTATACAAAAGATTTGGATATGTTGTTATAACTTACTTATGGAGATTTTTGGATTAAACCTGCAATTTTTTTAGTAATTTTTCTTAACAAAGAGTACATGACTTCATTCAAACTAACCAGCTTCTGTGATCTGTCAGATTATTGGATCTGCACCAGGGTTCCCACATGGCGTTGTTGATCCTATTGAAGTATGTCAAATTGTTCTAGTTTGTTTTCCTAGCTATTCTTATTGAGTTTATGATGAGCTTTATTACCAGAGATTTTTTTGTGTTCTTCAATCATCATTTATTGTTTGGTTCTAATTGATTTGCTAATTCCTTCTACTCAGGAGCTTGGCAAATTGGCATCTAGTTATGGCATTTGCTTCCATGTTGATCTTTGCCTTGGTGGCTTCATATTGCCATTTGCTTGTAAGCTTGGGTATTTTCTATAGAATATTCCTTTATTCTCAATTATTCAATTATCATCATCTTTTTATACATAATTAAAACCACCATTATTCTTTTTCTATTTGAATTGGCAAAAAAATGCCACATGGATCTTCTATGGGGCTCATGTCCTATCACCACATAATGTAGTAACCTTCTGTCCATTGGCCAATTTTCACTGCTTGCCATCCTTTGAGTTTAGGGCACCTATCACTGCTAATGCACCCAATAGTGCTATAATTTTAATGTCATAACATGGAAAATCAAAATTTATTACTTCATAATGCAAGTTTTAGCTATGTATTGGTCCAACCATCTTTATCTTTTCTAATTTTAGTTCAGATTAGTCCATGATGAATACAAGAAGCATCTCATTTGAGTTGCACTGAGAATAATGTTCGAACATTTTCATATGTGCTAACTCTGTAGGTGACTTGTTTATGGGTTGGGTTGGCCTGAGCTTTGCCCAAAGGTTAAGACAATTTACTTAGGACTAGGCCTAGTTTTTCCTAGCTTCCAGCCCTACTTTGCAGGCTGCCTGGCCCTTACTCTGGGTTTGTGTTTTGGGCCGGGCCTCGAGCTGCCAGACCATTTTTTTTACAATTTGTCACAAATGCTAAAAATGCTTAAAAATGCTTTAAAAAAATGCTAAATATGAATAACTAAATATTGCCAACAGCAGTTTGAACAATTTCAATACTCAATAAATAAAATAAGGTACTTTGAGATTCCAGGTCTTCTTCCGTTAAGTTTGCACATTAACAAAAACCTAGGGTCTAATCATAAAAACATAGGGTTAAACAAATTTCAGGCTAAGGCATGCTTTATTTCCGCAGCCTGAGTTTGGCCCATTTAATAAATGGGCTTATGTTCCAGGACTGGCCTGGCCTGGCCTGGTGGGCTTAAAACCTTGGCCCAAGCCCCACCCAAAAGGCTTTGGGCTTGAGGGTGCTAGCAGGCAGGGTGGGCCATCTGGCCCTTGAACAGGTCTACTCTATATGCAAGTAATTATTTGGTGATCAACTGTTGGAAGGTATCAATTGCGAGATTATTGATCTTTTATCTTGCAGTGAAAACCTAAAACTTGATATTGGATTGATTTGTTGGTCATGCATGAAAAAATTCTATCTGCTTTTATTCTTTAATTTACTTACCATCAAGGGCCTTTCTTTTCTTCATGGTTGAAGTAACTTCACATAAGGTTGTAATGTTTGGGTGGAGAACTGCTTTTCATCTTCAATTTACTCACATAGAAGGGATTCTCTTTGCATTTGATGTTGTAGTAACTTTGCACAAGCTTATTATGTTTGAGGGAAAAATCTCCACAACCATATCTCACCAGCCGCATCTTTAGGTGGACATGAATGCCCCCCTTATAATGTCACCAGAAAGCCTTACTCAATCTGCTTCCAGTTTCATGGTTGGCTACCAATTCCTTCAAAACTGAAACTGTTCTTATATTGATTGTCTATAAACCTCAGCATCGCCATCTCTGTCTCTTCATTTCTCATATTCCTGCTCTTCCTAAAATATTTCATGAAAGTCTGATAATGGTCTAAGGAAGTTTCTTTCTTTAAGCCTCAGTAATTTGCCTTGCAAAAAGTTGCAGAACATGCTGGTGATACAGATATTTTTACAAAATAAATTATTTAAGTCTTAGTGGTTTCCCGTGTTAAACTAGAATCAATGGTGTTCCACTCTCTCTCTCCCCCACCTATGTAAAGTCATAAAGTTTCTTTTGTTTTCAATTAATGAGTTACACAGCAGATAACCTGATCTTGTGACTTGCATATTGTTACCTGATCTTGTGACTTGCATATTGTTCTTCTATTGTAAATATACAGAAAATGAAACTTATAATTATGGTTATTTTTTTTGCTTGATTTACATTTTTCTAGAGGTAACTTGAGTCAATGAGTCACAGTATTTGGTTTTCAATTTTTATCTACTTTGGTCAACTTTGTGAGTTTAACCACTTAATTTGTGGGGAGCTACTATGTCCTGACTTGTTGCTGTCTTCACGCCCTTTATGATGACTTCAGTGAATCATTTCTTATGCAGGTACCAGATTCCTCCTTTTGATTTTTCTGTAAAAGGAGTTACATCAATTTCAATTGATGTGCACAAGTATGGATTAGGTCCTAAGGGCACTAGTATTGTTCTTTACAGAAACCATGAACTCAGAAAGGTAATACAATCTTTTTCAAATTTTGAGTGAGATAACTTTTATGTTGAGTTTGGGACCAATGAATATATTTTGCTTACAGATGACATAACTAATTTTTATGGGAGTATTTTGTAAAAAATGGTTTCTTCTTATGGTGTAATTATAATGTTTGAATTGGCTAATTTAAGAAAACAAAATTCAACTTAAGATTATTATGCGTTTTGACACAGTTTTGGAACCATCACTAGACGAGGTATTTAATCTTGAGTTAATACTACTCCGTTTGCTCTATAAATGGGGACTCAACAATGAATGTTTAGATGATTTGTTTTCATAATGCAGTGCAAACAAAACTAAACCATGAAAATGTCAGCATGGTTTTTGTTGACAACCTTATATAGTAGTTTTTGTGTAGGTGCGACAAGTGCTAAATGTCATTCAAATAAAATAAATGCTCTTAGTCTTGCATGTCAATTCACAAATTATTGTTTTTGTTGGGACTTAAAATCCCTTTTGCTTTTCATTGATATTAGATTAGTTTTGCCTAAAGGCAGTAATCTTCTACACAGAGATATTAGACTAAAGTAGACCTGTGCATAGGTCAGCTGAGCCACAACTTAATATCAACATAAACCTTTTGGGCCTGAGCCTGGGCCACCTTGGCCTCTGACAACTAGTTTCTAGCTTGAGCTCAGTTTGATGACAAACTGGCAGGCCTGAGCTTCACCCATCTGGCCTACACTCCATTGCCTAGATCCAAAACCCTGAAATATTATGGGTTAGTAGCAGTGACAATGATGGGAGCCAGTGGTGATGAGGCCTGTTGGTTGATGGTACCAGCAGTTGGCAGGAGAGAGAGAGAGAGAGAGATCTGGACTGTCTGGCTACAGTACTAGGAAGGAGATCGAGAGATAGATACATAGAGAGAGAGAGAGAGAGAGAGAGAGAGAGATTAAAATAAGCCCAAGGGATTGACATCTGGGTTGAACCTCTCCGCCTTTGTCCTAGGCTAAGAAAATATTACTATGATATACATTCTTTTATGTGAATTAAAAGAATTACCACCCCCTGCCCTAGGCTGGGTGGGCTGGCCGAATTTACTTAGGTCTAGACTAGAGGTATATAGAGCAGCTAGAGCTCAAGGTCACAATACAACATTCTAGTTTGCAGAAACAAGAAAGCAAGAAAGAAAAAAAAGAGAGAAAGGAGAAAGACAAGGGGCACATGGATTGCTTAGTTTGATCTGTGTACCTCCCATTTCTTATTTTTTGTTAGAGCAAGCAAAATAATTTATAGGAAGACCAATAACCTACTTGTCCATGTAACCCCAACTTGTCATACCATTGTTATTGGCACAAAACAATTTCTAGGAAACTAATCCTAGAAATTTGTTCACCAACTTATAAACATTTTTCCCCTAAATTTTGCTTCTTGAAAGCAAAAATTCTTGCTGGTGATAATAAGGACAAGGGGGATTTTGACTTATATAGGAAGGGACCACCCTTCCCACGTGAAGCTCCTTTTGGATTGGAATCCAGAAAGGCAAAACCGTGAGGCCCATGGGTCAAAGAGGACAATATCTCACATGTTGAGTCATAAGCCCTTGGCCACAATATTGGTGGTCCATGCAGATCTTGAACTTGCCACTTTGATACACCTCATGCCCGTAACAGACTCCTACTTGATGGGGGCCTTTTAGGTTGGAATTCAAAGAGGCAAAACCGTGAGATCCATGGACTAGAGTAGAAAATACCTTATATGCTGGGCCATGAGCCTTTGGCCGCAACACTTGCCATTCTGATTTTTTTTTAATTATTTCTTGATCATATTAAGGTGACTATAAAGTAATTTTCTTATTTGTCTTGAAATATATTCATCAGTATTGAAATTTTCTAATGGTGACTTTCACTTGTTTATTGAAAGGTCATACAAGATTCTTGGCATATATTTGGGTGTTATCTAATGCAAATATGTAAATAAGCCTGTATTTGAATATGAGCATATATATATATACATGAGATATTTCATAATTTTCTTCTCAACTTTGTTGTTTTGCTTTTCGTATTGTGCCAGCTATGGGCTATGACTGTGTAGTTCTTGAGAAGCATTTTTCCTGACATTCTAAAGCTTAACAAACCTGAGTTCTAGTAATATCAAAAGAGAAGAAATATATAATCATATTGCTTGGTCTTTGCAGCTCATCTTTGAGCAATTATAGGTACATCATCTGGTTCTCTTTTTCCACATTTGAAATCCTGTGTTGTGTGGCAACCATTTTTTGTCTTTCTGATGGTGTCGATAGGCACAAATATTTTGGCATTCATCAAATCTCAAAGCTTCTTGGTTGTCTTGTCTGTGTTTGTCTTTTCACTAGAATCTTATAACTGCTCAATGTGAATGGCTTGTCATCGCTTAATAGCAAGGTTTGACAATTGACTGTACACTTGATATATGGATAGATAAGGAGAGGGTTCCGTAGGGTCTTGTGAAGCAAGGCTGAAACCTCCTTTGACTGCTATACTTTATAAATAATTCTTTAGACCCAGCATAATCAACTTTATGATCGTTATCTTTCGCAAGTATCCTCCTGAGCGGAAATTTCCTTATCTTCAATGAGTTTGGTGATGTATCAACCTAGGCCGCTTGATAATCATTATGAGTTACAATCCTGGTAATTTTCTTCTCAGTCTGTCTTGATTACAGCATTCATTATGAGTCTCTTTGAGTGATAAGGTCATCTCCTTTGTCTCTTCTGTCACGTTGAATGCATGATGCTTTCCTCAGCTTGTCTTTCACACACAGAAAATTTATTGGATGAAATTGTTATCTTCTTCAGTTCTTCACCTTTGTCTTCTTCATGGGCTTGACAAAGTCCTTGGGCTTTCAGTGCTTTGATGCTTTGTATATGATATCCACTTACAAATTCCTTGGCTCGATATTCTTGTGAATAAGTCCACATGGAACTGGACCTTGAATATTATAATTGTCTCGTGTGGAGTCCAGCAACTCATCAAGTCTTCTATGAATGTTGATCAATAACTTGTCACATTCTTCTGGCATTAGAATTCCTCTTTACTTTGGATCCAGGTTGTCCTTGATGAGTGTATACAGTATGCAACCTAAATTGTTATGCCAAACTGATGTAGGACAATCTATGGAAAGGGGATCTATAAGGGTTAGGATAAGACTAGGTGCATAGATTGCAGGAACTTCAGGGTTAAACCTGAGTTTTCAAAGAAGGGACGGCATTCTTGGAAAGAGTAGATAATTGTTGACTATAATCTAACCAAGGTTTTGGGATGTTAGGGTTAAAATTGTATTTTTAAGGGTTTATGCAATTGAATATTTGATAGTATCACTTGCTGGAATTTCCTCTAAAATGAATCTGGGATTATATGATGCGAAAGATTTATGTGAAATAAAATAATTTTTAATGAAGAATAATTAGAAAAAAAGGATGGATGAGGAAAAAAACTGAAAGGGAAACAAATAAGGCTAAATGGATGGAAGAGGAAGTTTAATATGGACTCACTCTGGGACCTAGGAATCACTCCTAGGGCTTGAAGGTTTCACAAAGCACACTGCAAGAGAAAAAAACACCAAAGATGCACTCGTTTTTTCATATTCTTAATAAAAGCTGATTACATTACATCAGATATTTGATGAAGAATGAGTAGAACAAAGGTAGATGAGGAAAAGATGAAAGTGAAAAGAAAAAGGGCTAAAGGGAAGAGGAAGGATTATACTGGAATATTTTCCCTTCTCTTCCTTTAAAATTCTAAAACCCTAAACCCTATATTAAATTATAATCAACCATTCTATTTTTTGCAAGAACATTATTTTTTCTAGTTCAGTTTTCTTGAAACTCAGGTTTTGTCCTGAAATTCCAGGAACATATAGACTTCAGCTCTATTCTAACCCTCCTCATAGATTGCCCTACATCAACTGTGATATATACCATCCTGTACTGTGGTATATACCATGCCCGTATCGACAAACCATGAGTAGATACAGGGATGTACCATCATATGTACCATACAGCGACACGACCAGCATGCCCCCATGCTATGGTATTTCAAGCCCTGCTTAAAAGTAGCTAAATCTTGGTCTCTAAGTTGAACTTTTACTTTTTGGCTTCATATACTTTCAAAAGAAAAGTGTAATCATAGTCAGAAAACCTCATCTGGCTTTTTCCTCTTGCTAGTGCTTTGAATGTGGTGGATTCATGTCAAATGTAGCAAGAGAAATGCAACAAGCTAATTTGGTCTGTATTTGGGGATTAGCTTGTACTTATTGGATTATATCTGAGTTCTAAATTTGTACTAGAATATTTAACAACTTGATAGCATGCTTGATAAATCACTGGTTTTATTAATATTGCTTGCATTGCTAAATGACCTTTTGCTACCTGGACTAATTGATCAATTACACAAATGTTTATGTTTATGATATCTCTTGCATTACTGTGACTTCTAGTAGTTTCCACCTAATAGAACCTGATGACCATGGCCCCTTTTTTTTTTTTTTTTTTTTTTTGTATGACTTCCATCTTAAATTTGATGATGTTTAACAAAAGCCCTGATTAATAGTAAATTGGAATGCAGATGGGATATGTACTGTGCATTTTAGCATATTAAGTTTCTGTGAACAGATAATAACTTGGTCTGTTGGTTCAGATATGGTCATAGCCAGATCCAATACAAGAAGTTTGTTGGATCTGGTTTCAGAATCTAAGGACCCACTTTTTGGAGGATAAAAAACTTACCCAAGAATCTGTATTTTCCTAGATAAGTATTTCTTAGGAAATATGTAGGTAAGAAAATAATTGACTCATATTCTTTTATGCATTGGAAAATGGCTTTGGAATTTGGTACCCATGTTCTTTTGCGTTATTCCTTTCTCGAGTAAATTGCCAAGATCTATCCACATTTTCCACAATACCATTTATTATATAAATGTTATTATATAACAATATTTTATATATATATATATAATATAATATAATATTATAATAATATAATATAGTATGATATTATAATATCATCTATGATATAATAATATAACAATAATAATATAATATATTATATTCAAATATAATATAATGTTATAATAATATGTTATATTATAATAATAACATATTATTACATGATATTATATTATTTTAGATTATATTTTATTTTATAGTGTATCATATCATATTATATTACATATAGTATGTATAATAATATATACTATAATATAATATAGAGGATATATATTATATATATAATAATATAATATGGTATAATATTATTATTATTATAAGGTTAAGGGTAAAAAAAAGTATTTTTTTTGGCTGATGGGAAAATTACGTACCCACCAGTTAGGTGGTAAGACTTACCCCACATTTTATGGGTAAATGTTATCTATGGAAAAATAACTTACGAACTAGAGAAAAATAACAATATGGGTAAGTTGGTTAATCAAAAAGCTAACCAACTTTTCCATGATATTTATCCACTAAAGAACGGACCCCAAATTTGATAATTTTCTAAATGCTGACTCATGTTGTTGAGCTATCAGCCTCCATTATGACCCCAAGCTACAAAGGTAACCTTAGACTCAGGAAAGACTTTTTTTTTTTTCAAGGGAATGAAAGAAAAAAACTCATGTTATGTTGGCCATTTGTGGGTTATCATATATTCGCTATGATAAACCAATTTCAGAAATATCATAAATCAAAGTTGCTGCTTAGCATGTCCTTTTGGCTCAGAAAGATGTAATGCTTCCTATGGTGTATCAAAAAGTCAGATGTGACTTGGTTAGGTCAGTGTAGCAGATCTTTTGCAAGCACAAAATGTAGCCATGCGTTCCCGACTAGTACCTTTGACTGATACTCCTGACCTGGCCATATGTGAGGTTCTTATGTATGATTTATGTATTCTTAAGCCTAATAGGCTGTATATGCTGTCAGATGGAAAGTGGTCTGCCATAGAAAATAAAGGATACCTTCAACATGTCATCCCAGCAGAGGAAAAACAATTACCATATATTGACTTCTTTGGATCTACATTGTCTGCTATAGCCTTGTTTGTATTCATTAGTGATTTGGTACTAACCGTTGTTTTTGTTCCTGCTGTGCAATGCATATCCTGGTTATCGCCATTAATCTTCAACAGCACCAATTTGTTGCAGGTATGTTATTTATTAATTTTTTCATTTAGTGTTTAATGCTTAATATGTGAAGATGATTTCTTTTGATTCTTGTGCTCTGTGATATGTTGTTAGTCTAAACTCCCATATGAAAGGTTTGCACTTAATATCGAAATGGTAGAAATGATCTTTTCTGGTTGCATCACTGTTAGTTCCTTTTGGCTGTATTGAACAAGACTTAGAAGCCCATGTGTTGAAGGAAGATGATTTTAAGACCCTTGCATGTGCAAGACTTGCTTTAGAATAATGTAACATCATCCTTCTGTTCAACAACCAACTCACACCCCTCCCACTCCCGCTCGTAGGTCATTAAATGCCAAGATACTGATAAGTTTTGTTCAAACTCTGAAGATCTGAATACAATTTCTATTGTATAGAATATGAAAGAGATTTAAGATGGTTCCTTGTATTAAGATTTCATTTTTTGGACGCTGCATTAACTGCAACTGAGTGAAATTACGTATCAAATACCATTGGTATTCATATTTGTTGCAGATGAAATCATGGAGGTCGACAGTTGGGGAGACCATCCTTGTATATTCTGTTGTACAACACATAAAAGATAAGAAAGAGAACACCTTAAAATACATGTTATTTAAAATTGTCTCATCATATCTGGTGGCTAGCCTGTGATGCTAGAATTTCACATATTCAATTGAAAATGGCCATGGTTTTCTTTTATTTGTTTGTAAAATTTGTTTTGATAGACTAACTGCTCCTAATGCTCTTTGTTTTCTTATCTTTTGAACAGTCACTGAGTGGTCTGGTGGGCTATATGTCTCCCCTACCATTGCTGGAAGCAGACCTGGTGGACTGATTGCTGGGGCTTGGGCAGCTATGATGTCATTAGGACTGAATGGTAATACATTTACTGTTTCATCTTGAAGTTGATCAATTTCTTCATCAAGCTTCCTTTTATCACTAAATCATCTTTTCAGGATACTTGGAGAATACAAGGCAGATCATGGAAGTATCCAAGAAGATACAGAAAGGGTAAATGGTGCTTCTCATAATAATTAGTTTCATGCAAGATCTGCAAATTTTGAAGTTTATGGTTTTGAGCAGGATAGAGGAGATTCCAGAGTTGTTTGTTGTTGGAAAGCCACACATGACAGTGGTGGCTTTTGGCTCCAATGCTGTTGACATCTTTGAAGTCAATGATTTAATGTCATCAAAGGGGTGGCATTTGAATGCCTTGCAGAGGCCTAACAGGCAGGCTTTCTTGATAACACATTTCATACTGCAGCTTATCGATAATTATATTTCCTATACATTTCATTTCGTGATATTAACAGTGTCCCTTTAATTCTCCTCAGCCTTCATATCTGTGTAACACTTCAGCACGTTCCAGTGTTTGAAGACTTCCTAAGAGATCTTAGGGATTCTGTTAAAACTGTAAGTCCTTTTAGAATATAATTTCTAATCTTTTAGTTGGTGTGCCTTATTATTTTTTGCTTAATTGTTTTTTTATATATAGGTGAAGGAAAACCCAGGTCCAATTAGTGGTGGACTTGCTCCGGTCTATGGTGCTGCAGGAAAGATGCCTGATAGAGGTATGGTGCAGGAGTTGCTGGTAGAATTCATGGACAGCTCCTGCTAGCCCTGGCTTCTTGTGCAACTCCATACAAAATCTCTTAGTATTTCTAAAATTTTCTCCTGTTACCTTTGTTGTTGAAAGAAAATGTGATTCAGATATGAAGCTTTATGAACTATTCCTCTCGCCCTTTATTGACTTTGCTTATCCATTTGAGAGGTGTATGTTGTTACGATTGGACCCATCATAGATAATCCTGGTAGGAGACGATCGGTATGAATGTATTATTTCAAACGTTTATAAGATAATGACATTATCCGTTTATTTTTAGCAAAAATCTTAATAACGGTTGCATCACATATTTCAAACAAGTCAATCCTTAATTTTCTGGATTGACATCATATCCTTCTGAGAATTATTTAGAGGAACCATTATGAACTAAAAGGTCCTCAAGTGAACGACCCAAGCTCAGGTTAGGCTTCTGAAATGAGCATGGCTAATCTTGGAACTAAATTATGAAATAAAGCACTTTGAGGGTCACCACTTAAAGTAATATCAAGTCAATGAGTTGTTTCAGCTGAAAAGTATGGCAGTGGTTGAAACCATTGTCAAACATAAAGCCAAAGTCTGAGGTCAATAAAATGCAGACCTGAGACTTGGCTTTATATTTGACAATGGTTTGAAATATCAGAAAAAAAGGAGATTGTTTGGAGCATTGGATGTTGCATCAAGGTTTTTTTTTTTCTTACTCATCTAAACTGACACGTGTTGTATCATGCGGCATTCTAACCTTCTTACTGACCTCCCACTCCTTGTGCTTGCACTCCTTAGTTCAAGCCCATCATTGAGGGCACGCCTAAGATCAGAGATCAAGCTCAATTGTAGAGGCTATTATACCATGAAATATGGTAGATCTGCTGTGCATTATAATGAACTTTTGAGAAACTGGACTAAGTTTGCCCTTGCCAAGCCTGAAATCTGGGTTGCCTATATCTCTCCTACCCTCCCTATCCACCCTCGGCTTTCTTCTCCTCCTTTCCTCAATTTCTCCCCTCTTGTCCTTTAGATGATTTTGGATTCTACGTTGCTAATAAGCCCTTTTCCAGGTAGCTGACTGCTGTGTAAATTCTCCTCTTGTTTTGACCGTACATTTTTCTCCATCTTTGCCCAAAGTCTTTATTGTGGTTATGTCAAATTAAGTAGCCTTTTTATTCACTTGATGGTGGTGGCTTGAACAGTAGGAATGACAAGATTTATATGAATTCAAGGATCGAGTTAAGAGTGAAAGAAATGTTTGTTTCCGCCGTACAATAGAAAACACATACCACACTCGTCGATGAGTTTGGTGGCGAGACTGCATACTACAGCTAGGATGAAGGAAAATGCTTCTATCGCCAGTTGATGCAACCAAAGTCATGTAACTACAAAGTATAAAGTATTTCCATATCTGAATTTAAATTATTATTTTCTTACTTTTTTGCTGATGTGATGACAATGGAAGAAACTATTTCTGTTATCAGTTGCTGCACTTCTGGATACAATCATCATAGTTTAGTATTGCAGAACCTCTCAGTATCTGAGGGAAGAAAACACCAAAAAACCAAAAAGTGAGCCAAAATATTGGTGGAGGAAGGTGAACAGGCATGTTGCTGTTCATCGCATTGTTCTTCTTCTTCTTCTTCTTTTTAAATAAAATTTTCCTTTTACTTTCACTACTGACAATTGGAATAATTGGGATTCCTCGAGGAGGAGAAACTGCTCTTAGACCAATACAACCAGCTGGCCTCATCATCCCTACAATTCTTTTCTGTCACTTTGAAACGGGGTACCGCCACTGAATATTGGTTATCCCACAATCCTGAACTGAAAACAAACACAATTCCTATTTCCATAATTCCGAGAACAATTAATTCTCACATACATTTTCAAATGGCTAACATAAACAAGCAAGAACTGCAGCAGAGAGATATCCATGCATATCTATAATGGGGAATTTTAAAAGAAAATCCCTCCAAAAGTACATACAGTAGTTATCAATGCCCACAAGCAGTTGATATGGTAACTAGGAGCGATCAACATTTTTAGGGATGGTTCACTAGTCCTCTAAGAATATAGCTTTAAGCTGTTGCTCATTCAAGGCACATGGTCGCATCATTTGCCAGATAGGATGGGCATACAATAGAAAAGGTGAAAAAAATCAGTCTCTTCTGATCGCCCCCCCCCCCCCCCCCCTCTCTCTCTCTCAAAAAAAGAGTAAAATATAGTCACTCGTCTGATGAATAGTGAAGTTCATTGATTATAATTTCTTCCTTAGTTTTAGTGTTCCTCTATTCTCTAAATCCACCCCCTTATTATCATGTGGCATTCCATCCTTCTCCCTACCCTCCAAATCCTTGAAACTCCCTCATCACTTCGAGCCAATTCAACGGCGACCAGACTACCATAAGCTTGCTATTGAGAACAATATAATCAGAGTCTAGCTGGATTGTAGAGGCTATTACAACCATGATGATAACTTGCCTGCCTTTTGTCTTAACCAGCCTATCAACATGCTTGAAGAGCCCACAGGGCTTCCTTGGTTTCCTGATTGCTGATTAGCTATACTATGAGTGAAGCAGGTGCTAGGTTTGCAAACTCTGATACAATTTGACGGCGAAAAAGACTGTATAATCTAGGTAGGGGTGGCTCAAGACACTAACATAGAGCACAAGGACTACCAACTCATTTACATTCTAGTGTAGGTTTGTTTGGTCGTTTGACCAGCATGATGAACTTGTGATGCATATGCACATGAAGAAAGAAGATTCAGTTATTGGATTAGTTGATACTTTACAAGCATTGACCCTTTTGCATTATATTCAATTCATCAGCACAAAAATAAGTTTAATTCTATGTTGTTATGTCAACAACTTGACAAGATGTTCAAGTTTTATCAAAGTTTATAATCTAAAAGGTGCATGTGAGACTCAAGCATTATATTTAATTTCTTATCAAGATGTAAGATGGCAAAAATTTACAACTGCAAGTGTTTCCCTCATGTTATGACAATGTTTATAGGCTAAAAGATTCAAATTGAACATGAACTAGGCAATAAAATCACAACCCTCTCTCCAACAGTCAAGTTCAAGTAGAAACTTGAGAAATTTTTCTGCAGGTATTTCCTTTGCAGAGAGAGAGAGAGCAGAAATGAATGACTAGTTTCAATACTAAGCTTATAAAGCAAGATGGTAGACAGCTCAATCCATTTGATTTTTGATATTTACGTTCCTTTATTAATATTTAACTTACTAGTATGTTGCTTATTTCCATAAAAAACACAGTACATAGCAGGTGCAAATAATAGAAGCTATATCTCACTCTCTACTGAAAAAAGAGTGCATAGTGTTTTTTATACAAGCAACTTTGAATGCAGACGATGCTTGGTTTTTTACTAGTCATGCCAAAGTTCATCAAATATACTTTCAAATTTATTCTTTGCCAAGCACTCTAGGAACAATAAAACCACACATTGATTCACATATCCCACTCAGTTTTCAAGTAGATAGGCAGGTCTTTTTCTAATTATTTACAGATCTCCATTCTTCTTGCTTTAAAATCCAAACTTGTAGGTGCCTCCTCTCCTTTTTACAGCTCCAACACCAGATCTACAGAGGAGAGTCAAAGAGCCAAACATTTAAGGCAAACATCAGTAGTCTCTCAAACAGAATGCCAAGCCAGAAAATAATGTTACCAATATTTTTCATGAAATGTGTTGCTGACAAAATATCTATCATTTACTCATGGTTTACCCGTGAAAAAATTAATTCCTATTAATTACTATTTGATTTGCAATCCAGATAAAACTCAAATCATTGATATATGAACTCATTTAATCGAACAAAACTCTCTTGGAGTCGTCAAATTGGTAGGAGATCGGTCTTAAGAGAGAGATTAAAAGTTGTTCTCAAAAATAAGATTTTAAATTCAAAGTAACGTATCATTTCATCATTTTTGATCATTTCAAATCAGGAGACAGCATGCGAGTAAAGAGAGGAAAAGAAAAAAAGTCTGCCTCTGAAAAGATCATGGTTCTGCCCAAATGAAATGGTTCTTTTGTAAGATTTATTCAGGCACAACAGGGTAGCCTAGGCATCTTTTTGTTGTCACAAAGTGTTTAAAAATGGATGATGATGACACTTAGTACATGCCCTGTGGTTGAGTCCTAGATGATGTGGTCATCAATGTCCATAGGTGCAATGCTCCTAAATATCTAGTGTGAATAATTATGTGCAATTTGAAGCAAATAATGAATGAAGGCAATTTGTGCATGGTGAGATAATGAACTAGTGATAACAAGAAGAACCAGTTCACTATTTCAATCTACATGGCCTAGCGTCACGGTTGAGTAGACACTGAAGTGCTAAACTTATGGCCAGCTATTTCATAACTAATCATTGGGATCAAAATGTTGGACCAGTTCGGAGTAATATGTCATGCTATAAAGGCTCGCTTACAGTCTGCGTCGGTCCTGATCCAATGCTCACGGTTGCCATTAGAGTCGCTTCCACCAAGTGCAAGAGATGAGGCATTAGAGCAAAACTTGGATTTTGTAATGCCTTCCTTTCTGCAAGCACCCTTGGTAGCAGTCATCGCAGCGGCCCTACTACCATTGGAGTCATTTCCTGGCCTCGCAGGTTTCTTAGCTGCAGCAGCGTTCTCAGGATGAACTTTTCGGTGGAAGATTTGCAGGATCTGCGACATGAAAAAGCTTAATTCATCAGACTGAGTCGTGAAATCTTGTTTAGAATTTGATAGAAGAGCAAAGTATGGCTTATGATATATAGCTACAAGAAGCTGTCTTAAAAACCATATTACATTGATAAACCATTAGATCAGTTGCTTCATCCAGACTTATAGGATGGATTACGAGGTAAACATGGTTGTAGAATGGCTCAGAAGGTAAGACTTCTTTTAATTTCTTTTGGACGGCTGCATCTGCTAAGTTGAAGCTGGTTAGTGTCTTTGTTAGCATCAAGACAAACCACAATTAGGGCTGTAAATGGGCAGTCAAGTGAAACCAGCAGCGACTCGGATTTTTAAGTCTAATTGGGCTTGAAATCCAGAAAGCCTGGATAAGTTCAGACTGGGCTCAGACTTAAATTGCATGGTGAAAACCATGAAATGGGCCGGATTGAGGACGAGACCAGCCTGACAAAATACCGTAGAGAAACCAAAGGCAAACGTGCTACCCACCATGAACATCTAATCCATTAACAGTTGCTTCCAAACTTTAGGGACATATCTAAGGTGTCTAAGTCATACCCTGCTCCTCTTAAGGAACAAGGCTGTCTATTAGTTTGGATCTATCATCTAGGTTTGCCTTGTAAAACTTAAGGGTTGAAATGCTTTATTGATTTAATCTATTGAATTTTATTAAATCCATTGTAGATTGGGATAGGTCATCTATTTTTTTTTTTCTTTTTAAAAGAAGGCATGTTTGCATTTAGATTTTTGAATTGTTTAGTCAAATGTTGGGTACGAATTGATAGATTTTTTATATATCCTGTATTTGATTCGGTTGAACTAGATTATAATTTGGTACTTAAATTGACAACAATAGCTTGCATGCCTGTGATTGAACTAAGAAGACAGTCTTGTCCATGAAAAATTATTAGTTAAAACTATTTTATCATATAAAATTTGAACCATTCGATAAATAATCATCACATCATCTATTATAGAAAATTTTTTTAATATTAATTAAATTTAGTTAAAAAATTTGAATGAAAAAAGATCCATTATTAATCATAGTTAACTAGTCAGCAATTTTTGCTATTTTGAATAAAAAATAATTTATTAATTTTTGGACTTCGATGACCCAAAATCTCCCTGATGGTACAGTTCTAATAAATAATTACTCTAAATTCATCGCCTGCATGGCTTGTATTAAGGGGAAATTTTCCGGTACATGCATTATTAGGTCAGGTAATAAAGCCACCTTTCGCCTTGCCATCAATCAATCAAGGTGCACGAATTCTTGCGTGGACGATTCAAATGGGGGACACCTTTTGGCAGACATGATTAGACATTTGGTCCCAACGTAGTTACAGGGACAACTAATCACACGGCGGAGATTGGGCCGTATGTCTAGAATCTTATGATATCTGATGTCTTCCGTGCCACCATAATTAATAAAGTGTAGGACAAAAGACCAACAGTACAAGGAACCCCAAGTACGGCAAGCCAACGACACTTCAATTATGGAATGCTTTTGATCTCAAAAAGATATGGGTGAGAAAGGAGTGATACTTATCATCGTCCGACAACCACTCGTACAACTATTAGGCAAACTTTTCTACCTTTTTCCATCATACAATTAAAGTCAATAATAATGGTCTTTCCAATATCATAGGTTGATTGTTTCGCTCCTGTAATCTTTCCAAAAGAAAGATTCTGAGAGTTGTTTCATGGATCGCCAAGAGAGTACTTGGGTTCTCACCCAATAAATAAAAAAGTGTCAAATCATGCCTGAATCTACCGGAGTTCGCAGGTGGTGGAAGGAACCGGATCGGAAAAAAAGAGGGGATTTCTAGTTGTAAGGATATCTAATGAACCGTAGCTGGAATTGAGATCTCAATTCAAGAGAAAGATTAGCAAATATATGGAGTTTCTTTTTTTATCCTATACGGATGATCCGATCCGCAGGACCATGATTGGGAAATTGTTTGATCGTCCTTTCTCCCGAGGGAAGAAGCGAACATAATCAACTTGAATTTCGGGACAGCTATTCGAAATCTTAGGGAAAAGACTTAATTTGTTTATCTCATTCTGCTTTCGTGAAAAAAGACCCATTTAGAAGGGGAGGTTTTCTTCAAACTAACAAGAGCTGAAGGCAACTATTCAATCACATATGATATTGCGAGCATGTTTCCCATCTCTTCTCGAAAACAAGTGGGTATTTCTTTGCAAAATTGTGCTCAATTTCATAATGTGCAATTCGCCAAGATCTCTTCCGTTAGTTGGGGGTAAGAATAGCACGAAAAATCGGATTTTTTGAGGAACGTATCGAGAGAGTAATTTATTTGGTTAGACAATGTGATGGTTGGTAAACAAGGATCGGTTTTTTTTAGAAGGTACGGAATGTTTTTTTGTTCCCCAAATATTAAAAATGATTCCATCAAGATCTATTTTTCGTTCAAGTAAGGGATTCTAGCCCAATTGAAAGGATCTTCTGATCAATCCATAGATCATTTCGATTCCATTAGAAATGAGGATTCGGAATATCACACATTGGCAATCGATCAAACAAGAGGATTCAGCAACTAAAAGAAAGAATCGATTCTTTTGGATCCTTCCTTTCTCAAAGGACGAAACAGAGATAGAATCAGATCGATTCCCGAAATGCCTTTTGGATCTCCATCAATGTCCCGGCTATTCACGGAACGTGAAGAAGCAGATGAATAAATCATCTGCTTCCCGGAAAGAAAATCGAAGAATTTCTTGGGAATCCTACAAAATCAATTTCGTTCTTTTTTCCTCTGACAGATGGTCAGAACTTCATCTGGGTTCGAATCCTACTGAAGGTCCACTAGAGATCAAAATTTTTGAAGAAAGAAAAGATGTTTCTTTTGTCCCCTTCAGGCGATTCGAAAATAAAGAAATGGTTGATATAATTCAAGATAATTACGTATTTACAAAATACCGCCTCAATTCATCCTATTTCATCAGATCAGGGAATGTGATATGGTTCCGAAGGATGAACCGGATATGGAACAGTTCCAATAAAGATTTTTTCATTCTTTGAATAAAAAATCCATTTTTTGATTTAATTCTCATCTTATTCCAATGACCCGGACAAAGGGGGATACACGTTACTACCACGATTTTGATGCAGAAGAGAGATTTTCAAAAGAAATGGCAGATCTATTCAACTCTATCAATAACCGAAGCCGGATCTGGTGTAATCATAGGGGAATTTGCCTTTTCTATTGATTCCCTACGGGGTTGATCAAAAAAAAATTCTTGAATGAGGTATTCAACTCCAGAGATGAATCGAAAAAGAAATCTTTATTGGTTCTACCTCTCTTTTTTATGAAGAGAATGAATACTTTTTATCGAAGGATCAGAAAAAAAATCGGTCCCGGATCTACTGCCGGGAATGATTTGGAAGATCCAAAACTAAAAACAGCGGTTATTTGCTAGCAACAACATAATGGAGGCAGTCAATCCAATATAGATTGTCCGCAAATCTGAATTCAATCCAATATAGCACTTAATGGAAACATAAGAAATGTATCGAATCGAATTCTTTTTTAATGAATAGATCCGATCGTTTTCACTTCGAATATGGAATTAAAGGGATCGGAATAGGAAATGATACTCTGAATCATAATAACTATAATGAAATATACCGATCAACCAACAATTTATCGAATTTGAAAAGAGTCAGAGAAATGTTTGATCCTCTGATTTTCTCGCGAACCGAGAGATCCATGAATCGGGATCCTGATGCATATAGATTACAAAAATGTTCCAAATGGGAAGCAAGAATTTCCAGGAACATTTGGAACATTTCGTTTCTGAACAGAAAGACCGTTTCAGTAGTGTTCATCGATTACGTATTAATCAATATTCGATTGGATTGTCCAGGCCTAATCGACCAACAAGATTTGTCTCAAGTCACTTCGTTCTTTTTGTCCAAGTCACTTCTCTTTTTGTCCAAGTCAAACTCCCCTTTTCTTTGTGAGTATCGGGAATATCCCCATTCATAGGTCCGAGATCACATCTATGAATTGAAAGGTCCGAATGCAAATCCAACATCTGCAATCAGTTGTTAGAATCATAGGTGTTCAAATCGTTCATATTGAATAAAATTGAAACCCTTTTTATTTTTATTGATGATCATGATACTTCCCCAAGACGCGGAAATTCTTTGATCCAATGGAGGAACAATATTACCATTTTTGTTCAAAAAGATAACCAAAGTGGATGATTGACTCATTCATACTAGAAATAAACGCAGGAAATACCTTTGATAACAACGGATTCCCTATTTCTCAATGATATCCCAGGATCGAGACAATTGGCTGAATCCGTAAACCATTCATAGAAGTTCATTGATATCTTCTTTTTTAATAAAAGCAAATGCGACTTCGATTCCTGAAATGATCCACAATCAACTTCTGGTTCTATTGTAACAAAAGATTCCCTTTTTATGTGGAAAAGAACCCGTAATCATAATTATGATCTTACATATGGAACAATTCCTCAATATCTTGTTATTCGCAACAAAATATTTTCTTTGTGCGTCGAGTAAAAAAAAAACATATTTTTTTGGAGAGGGAGACTAAATTTTCAGCCAATCGAGTCACGGTACTGACAGTATTCATACCTAAGGAATTTTCCACAAAGTGGTGAACGAAACGGTAATAACTTGTACAAATCTTTTCCATTTTCGATCCGATCCATTCCGTTAGTAGAGCTTATTTACTCGATCGCAGAAATTTCTGCAACACCTCTAAAACAGAAGGAACAAATAGTCAATTTTGAAAGAACTTATTGTCAGCCTCTTCAGATATGAATCTATCTGATTCAGAAGGGAAAGAACTTGTATCAAGTATCCTCAGTTTCAATTCAACATGGGTTTTGATTCAACTCCATGTTCCTGAAGAAATATTACCATCCGGAAAGAGGAAAAAACGGAGTCTTTGTCTAAAGAAATGCGTTGAGAAACGGCCAGATGTATAGAATCTTTTCAACGAGATAGTGCTTTTTCAAAAATCTCTCAAAATGGAATCTGTTCCAATACATATATGCCATGGTTCGCTTACTTTCGACAGGTGGCAAATATCTAAATTTTACCCTTTTAAATACTTTTTCAGACCCATCGCCGATTACTAAGAAAGTAGCCATTCGAAAAATTTGTATGCCCTTTTTCAATGATATTATGCCATGGATCAGATATATCAGTCATGGCCAATTCCATCGAAGATTCTTCCAACAATGGACTCTGATAAGTGAGATTTCGAGTAAGTGTTTTACAGAACTTCTCTTCTGTCCGAAGAAATGATCATCGAAATAATGAGTCACCCGTTCCATTGATATGGACCACATCTGAGATCAACAAATGCTCGGGATTTCCTCTATTCAAATCCTTATTCCTTCTTCTTGTTGCTGGATATATCGTTTCGTAATACAACTTCTTCTTTGTTTCCCGAGGCCTCTAGTGAGTTACAGACAGAAAGTTAGAAAGAATCAATCTTTGATGATTCCATCATACATGATTGAGTTCGAATAAACTTCTGGATAGGTACGAGAACATCTGAACTGAATTCTTTCTGGTTTTGAATTAAAAGGAATCTCCTTCTAGTTGCTCTGGAACAATTGGAGAATTCTCTGGAAGAAATACGGGGTTTCTTGCTTCTGGTTGGCAACCATGCTATTGGGTGGTGGTCCCGCTTATGGGTCAAATCAATACGTTCTAGAAGAAAATATTTGAATATCAATCTCATCGATCTCAATAGTATCATACAATCCCATCAATCGAATCACTTTTTCGGAAAAGAGACATCTAAGTCGTAGCAAGTAAAGAGATCTATTCATTGATAAGAAAAAGAAAAACTGAACGGTGATTGGATTGATGAAATAAAATAGAATCCTGGGTCGCGAACAGTGATTCGATTGATGATGAAGAAAGAGAATTCTTGTTGCAGTCTCCACCTTATACGACAAGAAAAAAGGATTGATCAAATATTCTATTGAGTCCCTGACTCAATATGATCATTTATGCAAAGAATGACTCTGGGTTATCAAAATGTTGAACAACGCGGATCAATTTACTTACGATACTTAGTTGACATTCAAAAAAGTATCTAAAGAATTATGAAAGTTCAATAGATCCTGTTTAGCAGAAAGACGGATATTCCTTGCTCATTTCAGACATCACTATTCACAAACCTCGTGTGGGGCTACATATGTTTTCATTTCTCTCAATTGGAAAAATCCTTTTTCGCTCCGCTTAAGGCCCTATCCCCTTCTAGGGGTATTTTAGGTGGATAGGTTCTATATGGAACTGGACGATCATATTTGGTCAACATACCTAACGAACAAACCTCCTATATCCTTTCATTACGGTAATTTTCCGAACAAGTTCCTGGATGACAAGCCTAACAGGTTTATCTTATTGATGATATCGATTGTGATGATAGTGACATATCGATATTGATGGATCAGTGACGATATCGATATTGAATGAATAGTGACGATATTGATGATGACCTTGATACGGAGCTGCTAACTAATGACGAAATTGTGCTAACTATGTAAATGACGCCGAAAAATAGACCGATTTGATATCACCCTTCAATTCGAATTAGCAAAAGCAATTCTCCTGCATAATATGGATTCCAAACATTCATGATCTGTATGTGAATGAGTCGAATTACTTATCCTCGGTCTATTAAGAGAACTATCTCTCCAGGGATTGTGAAAGATGTGTCCACTAGAAATATTCTTGTTATTGCTTCGACTCATATTCCCCAAAAGTGGATCCCCGCTCTAATAGCTCCGAATAATTAAATACATGCAATTAAGATATCGAAGGCTTCTTATTACACAACAACGTAAAGCACTTTTTCAATTCTTTCATATACTAGGGATTCCCACTTGGAAAAGAAAATGTTCCCATACTACGTATTCCGGGGTCCATAACCATGGTTCATGGCAAGAGATCTGTAGTACTTATCAATGAGGCCCTATCAATTAGTATTACACAGAAGAAATCAATTATAGACTAATAACAATTAATCAGCTCTTCATAGCAAACTTGGGAATTTGCGATCCAGGTAAGATCAGTTCAGGATCATGGATCCCTTTTCTATCAGATAGGAAGGGGCTGTTGCACAAAAATGTACTTCTAAGTAATTGCCCCAAATAGATCCTATATCTATCTATATGAGAAGAAATCATGTAAGGAAGGATTCTTATTTGTACAAATGTACTGTCGAACTTTGGAACGGCATGAAGAAATTAACGATACTTCTTTATCCTTTTGAGTTGTTCGCCCGGATCGGTCGCCTCAGATCTTGTCTTCAACGCCGGACCCCGATGAAAAAAAATTGGATCCACTTCTTATGGATTCGTGTGAAGAATGAATTCTGAATCTAGTTCATGGCCTATTAAAGTAGAAAGCGCTCTGGTGGGATCCTTACGACAAAAAGATTGCAAGTCATTTGATAATAATCGAGTTGACATTACTTCTTCGTCCGAACCAAGGAATCAGTTAGATATATGCAAATTGGATCTTGTTCTATCGTTGATAGAGAATTTCTAATATAAAAAATAAGAATCGGAGTTTTGAAGAAGGGGAAGGAGCCCGTCGACAACCGCAACAGAATAAGAGGAGGATTTTTTATTCCAATCACATACGACGTTAATAGTTTGGCTCCTAGAATATGGCGCCCTTGGTGGAATCTATTTGATTGTATGCGAAAAGGCCCACTGAATTGGGATTTCCCTATTGGGGCCGCGGGTCATTTCGGGGCAAGCGGATCATTTATCATAAAGAGGATGAGCTTCAAAGAGAATGATTCGAGTTCTTGCAGAGTGGACCATGCAGTACCAGACCACGAGATAGATCTTCCAAAGAACAAGGCTTTTTTCGAAATAAGCCAATTCATTTGGGACCCTGCGGATCCCATTCTTTTTCCTAAATTCAAAGATCAGCCCTTTGTCCTCTGGTGTTTTCACGTCGAGAATTCTTTGCAGATTGAAGAAGAATGTCAAGGGGCTTATTAACTTAACCAAAACAAATCCTCCACATCTATATATAAACGCGGTCATCGCAAGAATACGCAAGAAAAGCACTTCGAATTGTTGATTCACGCCAGAGATGGCTTAGAACCAACAGTTCATTATCTAATGGATCTTTCCGTTCTAATACTCTATCCGAGAGTTATCAGTATTTTATCAATCTGTTCCCTAATCTTAACGGAACGCTATTGGATCAAATGACAAAGACATTGTTGAGAAAGAGTGGTTTTCCGGTGAAATGAATACATTTTGATTCATGTAACAGGAGAAGATTTCCCATTCCTTAGCCGTAAGAAATATGTGGCCATGAAAAGGGATTAAGTGGAACAAACAGGATTGGCCGGGTGGTAAGAGTCGTGGAAACACTTGTTTATTCCAATATTGGAACCTTAGCTCCATGGAACAATATGCTACTGCTGAAACATGGGGAAAAAAGAAAAATTGAAATCTTAGATTCAAACCTATGCGCGCTATCTGCTCCAATAAACGAATCATTGGTTTAACTGACTAAACTAAAGAAAATAGATAGACCTTTCTCTTCGTCTCAGGTAGATGGATCTTCTCAATTGGAAGAATCTCCCATAATGGATAATACACATTCAGTTGACCGAGCCTAAATTCTAAATTGTTTTGTTTTCCGAAGCAAGATATTCCCACGGAGGCGCGGTTTCTCCTATTCAGATATTCACGACCAAGAGGTACTGGATTCTCTTTCGGATAGGCCTGAAAAAAGGAGAAGGAGGGCTGGAATGCCCCACAGACGTCTGTCTATTCCTTAATTCACAGACCGACCCGAATAGTAACCCATTTTGGAAACGTCCCAGTGCCAAAGTCACGTGAATGGTAAGTCGCCAATCCTAAAACGAGTTTATTCTGGTATGGGTACTAGTGGGTATTTTACCAGAGGTTTCTATGCCAATCTACCTTGTGTGATTCCCGTGTTGAATCATATACTCGGGGTTTGGGTGGCAGGGCGAAACGGATGATTTTTTCCCCCCCCAAACGGGACCTCCTCAATTTCATTAGATAGAGAAGATCGCCAAGATTTGCGTGATCCGCTGCCGAACCTATTCCAATTCCCAACAGCTCGGACTCGGATCCGTGGGGAATCGCCGGAAATACTTTCGTATCACAGATAAGATACTCGGTATATCAATATTGATTAGATTCCGAAATCTGTTATTGAATTGCTCATTGATGAGCATCTCAATATTATGCCTTGAAGAGGACTCGAACCTCCACGCTCTTTAGCAGGAGATTTTAGTCTCGCGTGTCTACCATTTCACCAATCAAGGCCATCTTGAAGTGATCGTATTCCATGAACAATGATATCTATCTAATGTGATATATGAATATATGACAAAGGTGGAATGTTGGAGTATTCTTATCGATCGGTCATGTCAAATAGGCCGAGTCCAGACATCAAATTGCTTTCGATTTGAATTATCCGGGGGATACTTATATATAATCAAAAAGAATGTACAATCAAAACTATTTTCTCGATCCAATAGAAGCCTAAAGAAGTGAATATGGTACCCAAATATACGAAGATATGTCAAAAGCAGGTCCGATTACGCCTATTCCTAATCCTAAATAGAATTGTAAACGAACGTAGGGGATCCATAATGTAAACATAGTATCTATTACATACGCTCGAAAATAACCCCTTCTTTCATAATAAGAATGTAAATAACCCTATTTCCGGTCTTGGTCCGTGTATGGGAATGAACTTATAATCTGATGATCGAGTCGCATCCATATGATTATAAGTTCATAACCCCAGCCCATTCCCATCCCATTTTGGGCGGACAGATCTAACTAATTTCTTTTTATTCCAGTTAGTAAGAGATCTTGAACTAAGAAATAGACCTAAAAAAGCTAAAAGAGGGTATCCTGAGCAATTTGGCAAGAATTGGGGTTTTCATGGATATTCCTGTATACGTAGATGCCTATCACTACATAACAGTCATACTCCAATTCGATGGAAATTGTTTGAATCTTAAAGGAGATCTTTCTATAATTTAGCAACGTAAGGGGGTTATTTCTTGGTTTCGTTCCAGTCCATTAATAACTGATTATTTTTAGATAATAGTAGATTAGAAACAACGCTCCGTAAGGAGTCCTATTGAAACCAAGAAATATAGGCCTGCCTGCCTATCCACGACCAGAATGAATTGGAGTTTTTCCGAAAAAACGCTGCTAGGGGGAAGACCCCCTAGGGATAAGAAGACATAGGGGCTGAAGAGAAGAGGCCAAAAAAGGATCTTTTCGTGTATAATCCTGCATAATCTCGGAATGTTATCAGTTCCGGTACGTAGACCAAATGATACAATGCAAGCAAAAGTTCCTAGATTTCCATGGAGATATAGAACAGCATATAAGTTATCATGCCTTGCATATCCATCATTTGAAGTCTCCAACAATTATTCCAATAAATTACATATCCGATTTGACCGATGGACAATATGCAAGCATACGTTTTCAATGCTTGTTTGAGTAATAGCAATGAAGATTCCCCAATATCATGCTAAGAAATAGCTAGGATTTCTCAGAAGAAGATGCCCATTCGTTTGTAATGAGAAATAAAAAGGAATATCGAAAATCGCAGTGCTGAAGCTGAAGCAGTATTTCGAAGTAACAGAAAGAAAAGCAACGACTGGAGTGGGAGAGTCAGAGTCGAAAAGAAGATTCCTCACTTCTTTCTCTCATTCAAAACCGTCATGAACTTTTCATTCTCGCACGGCTCCTAGTGATAAAAGAAAGAAGAACTCATCTTCTTTCTTTTTTGATTACCTTCCCTCCGCGTATGTATAGAGACCGAATCCATTCGATTTCTAAAGGATTATAATCCTTAACTTTTCGAGGAATCCTTCATCAGTGGTTGTGAATGACTACTTTTTCAATCCTTCGACCTTGGTTCCGTAGGAGCAAGTTCAGAAAAGATTGAGAAATAGAACCAATCTGATTTGATTCGTTCTATAGCCATGAGATGATCATCTTAGGGTGATCTGTTGTCAACGGATGCTCCTATATACTCGTATCCTCTGAAGGATGAGAACCAACTATTGTAGCATCTACAAATCGATAATTCAGGCATTGTATACGTCATTAGTCCCGATCCTTTGTAGGAACTACCCCGTAATTACGAACTTGCAAATGGATCTGTTATCATAAAGAGATTCGTCTGTTCTGACCCTGCTTCACCTTAATTGTTATTTGAACAAAAAATCACAATAAACTTTTTTTGGAAAAGTTTATGTCTTGGTCCCGAGTGGGGATAGCATTTCTCTTACTGCATGTCTATGGTATTTTGAAAAATCCAAAATCTCAGAGAATAGATATAGAGGTAAGGAATTTGGTCGAACGACCGCACTCCTTCGTATATGTCAGGAGTCCATTGATGAAAAGGGGCTGGGGAAAGCCTGAACCCAATTCCTACAGTGATGGATATAAGCGCAATTGAAATTCCTGGGGAGTTTATACATTTGTGTAATTGAAAAGACCATTCAACTATTTCTTGAGCTCGATCTCCCCGCCCATAACCATAATGCCAAGAAACCAAATGACCAGAATGAAAGAGCCTTTTGCCCCACCCATGAAGTAAATTTTCGTAGTAGCCTCATTAGACCGTACCATCTCTCCTTGTATATTCCAGAATAATAGGTAGGAACAATAAACTGAAACATTCTGGAGCTACAAAAGATAGTTATTAAATCGTTAGCACCAACATAAAAACAGTTCCTCCCTAGAGTAGCTGTTAATCGAATAACAGAAACTCTTGTTATAGGCCATTTCTGTACATTCAAATGTACTCTACGGGGAAAATAGAGGAAAAATACCAAAAAAATAAGAAGTTTTGGAAAACAAAAATAAAGGTAAAATAAGAAAATTGAAGATTTCGTTGAAAATTGTTCCGTTGGAAATTTCCCGAAAAGCTAATTATATGGTTCTTCTATCCATCGGAAACAATATGGGCCGTTATGCTTATTAACTAAACTTTTTTGACACGAGATGAAATAGAACCAAGGTCTAATCTTTTTGATCAGAAGTTGAAATCGATCATCAGAAGAAGAATTAGGCCAAAAAATTAGGATACATCTAGGGAAAATGAAACCTTCCATGGAAGAGAAGCAAATGAAACGCTTTCATAAAAATTCTCGTAGAATCGAGAATGAAGTTTTCATTCTGTACATGCAGATCAATGAATTAGTAACTGCCATCCAATCCCGAAAAAGTCCCAATTGTTTCGAAACTTTCCTATTTTTGGAATGGGATATTTACGGATCCCCATGAATACGATCAAATCTTATTCCCATGAATTTCCATAAGATTCCTCTTTCTTATTCTTAAGCAAGCCCCCGAGAGGGCTTAGTTGAATCATGATTTTATGTTTGCATTTCTTTTCCTTTTTGTTTGTTTCGAGAAAGATATCGTCGATTCTTTTTCTATTGATTCTTTTCCGGATCGGATGTATGGGATCCCATGGATCTATGTGTCTATATAGATCCTGTTCATAGGATTAACGAAAAATGTGCAAAAGCTCTATTTGCCTCGCCATTCTAATGAGTCTCTTCACTTTTTGCTAATGGCATCGCCACTCTTTGGCAGCATCTACTAATTTTCGGAAACTTAATTTGGAAAGGCCATAAATTTCGACCCGGAACGTTTTCGGGATGCCCCCTAATAACAACGAATGGCAAGTGCTTTCCCCTTGTGTAGATCCTATTTCAATAGAACATTTTTGATGAGTCGATTCCGCCTACACGTCTTTGCTTTTACTGCTATAATCGGGAGTTACTCCTGTAATTGCTTGACGTAAAACTAGATAGTGATTTGTTTCTGTCTTTTGTTGATCTTTTTCACCGGCTCGATAGATAATTTGATAACCAATGATTTTTTTCCGTGTTTTCAATAATACGGTTAACCACATGTTAAAATAATCGATTACGATAAATAGGATTCGGATTTTTGGCAAGTTTCTTCTGCAGTACTCGACGTGACATGAGCGTGAAAGAGGTTCAAGAAATCAGTTTTTCTTTTATAAGGGCTAAAAACAAATCACTTATTTGTTTGACCCCATATTGTAGGTGGATCTCAAAGATATGAAAGATCCCCTCCAAGCCGTACATACGACTTTCATCGAAATACGGCTTTTCCCACAGAATTCTATATGTAATCTATGAGATCGAGTATGGAATTCTGTTTAACTCACTTTAAAATTGGAGTATCCGTTTCCATCTTTTTCCTGCTAGGATTGGAAAATCCTGTATTTTACATAATCCATAAACGATGGAGTCCTTGGTTTCCGAAAAAATAGTGTAATGTAAAAAAGAAGTGCCTTCGAATCATTGCTAATTTGAACTCGGACCCTGTTCTGAAAAAGTCGAAAAGTATTTTCGAATTGTTTGTTAACACGGACAAAGTAGGGGAGGGAAAACCCTCTAAATGATTTCAATATTGGACCTTGAACATATAATAGTCTCGAATCGAATCTCTTTAGAAAGAGGATCTTTTGTCTC
>QRFJ01002699.1:0-67643 GCA_006176705.1 Cocos nucifera
AACCTTCGCTCGTTACATTAAGACTATAACCTTGTTTTAATAACAAGGGTATAGATATAATATTTCTAATGATCTTAGGCATATAATAACAATTTGTAAGCTCTAAGATCTTCCCATAAGGTAACTTCAATATATTTGTCCCTACAGCTTCTGCCTTGGATAGATTCTCCTCCAGCGCCATAGAGCTTGAAGTCACCTTTCTTCAAACTCTTAATTTTCTGCAGCCCCTGCAAAGATTTGCAGATATGAAAACCACAGTCCGGTATCTAATACCCAAGAATTTGAAATGAAAGAATTTAATGATAATATAGTATGTATCTCATACATACCTTTTGGTGCATTATTTGCACCAGACTTCACGGTTGCAAGGTAAGCCTTGCAATTCCTCTTCCAATGATCTGCTTTGCCGCAGTGAAAATAGGTCATTTGTCCGGAGACCTTCTTCTCCTTTTTCTTCTTATTTATACCACTTTTAGGATTCAACCTTCTCTTTGAACCCTTTTTGCCTGCCTTCTTCTTGGAGATCCCTTCCACAAGAAGAAGAGGAGCCTTATCTTTCTTGATATGGCTTTCTGCTGTCTTGAGCATATTTAACAGCTCAGGCAATGAAGAATTCAGTTTGTTCATGTGATAGTTCATGACAAACTGAGAAAATGATTCTGGGAGTGATTGCAGGATCAAATCCTGACTTAACTCTCCATCCATTACAAAACCTAATTGACTTAATCGAGTGATTAGGTCAATTACCATCAAAACATGATTTTGTATGGATGTTCCTTCTATCATTCTTGCATGAAATAATTGCTTAGATATCTCATATCTAGCAGTCCTACTATGCTCTCCATAAAGCTCTTTTAGATTGAGCAATATGGATTGAGTGTCCATGCTATCATGCTGCCTCTGTAATTCATTATTCATAGAGGCAAGTATGATGCATTTGACAGTAAGAAAATCATTTTGCCACATCTTGTATGTGGACTTATCTTCATCTGTGGCATCATTTTCTAATGGCTTAGGATCAGGGGCATGTCAAGAATATAGGAGAGTTTTTCTTGACTGAGTACTATTTTTAAGGTTTCTCAACCAGTCAACATAATTTTGACCAGTCAATTTATTTGAATCCAAAATTGAACGTAATGAAAGTGAAGAAGCCATTTAATCTACATAATAAAGAACAATACATAAGCAAACAATTCATGATGACAAACATAATTAAATTAGGACTTTAATTTAATTATGTCTCCCACTAAAAATCATAACCCTCTTATTGATTTTCTTAGTGAGAATAAGATCCTAATTCCTTATAAAAAGGTCTTGTGGTTGCACAACAAACCTTGTTATAAGTTCAAAGGTAGGAAACTCTTTCCAATTGCATTTTATGCAACTCTCAAAAAACTTTTGCCTCTAAAACATTAATAGCCTTGTGTTAACACAACAAACTTTAATGTTTTAGTTTAAGTAGAACATTTCTATACAGTCAAAAATGAAATATAACTACTTTTGTGGTTACACAACAAAGTAGTATATTCAAAATGCTGTAAGCATCTCAATGCACTAGATTAATATTACATCTTTCCCCATGATAGATCTTGTGGTTACACAATAGAACTAATATGGTTCTGGACATAATAAGAAAATAGTATGAAGGAAGGCCTTAATGTAGTGAATTTAATATTAAGCATTTCAATCTGGAATTAAATTAATCAAATCGATCAGATAAATGGGGGAGAAATGGGAGTCCCCCTATTGCTTTCTTTAGGCACCAATAAATTTGGCCAGGTCAGACAATGGAACTAATTAAAAAACCATATTCTCTTTACCAATCATGAACTAATTTTCCTAGACATCGATAGATCAATTAGACATCCTGACTAATTCAGCTATAGATTAATTACACTACAACTTAATATATTTTTTCATAGAGGAATTTAAAAGGTCTCGATGTACATACTGATTTAAATCAAACTAAATGCCTAATAGCATTAATTATGATAAAATTCATGTATAATTATTCTAGGACAACCATCATTATATAGTGAATACTTTCCACTATATCAGGGCAACCTTTATAGAATAATATATACAACATAATCTCATTATAATAAGTAAAAGAATATGATCTCATCATATAAATAAAAATATGCTAAAAATATTATATCATATTTTTTTATTTATGCCATTATACTGTAAGCAAAGCATTATATGATTTAACCTAATAAGGCTTGCTCTAATACCACTGATGGATTTGGTGTACAGGGCGAAAGCATGAATTTCAAAGCAAAAATATGAAATCAAATAAATCAAACCCAAACCCTAAGATCATCTTATTAGCAATTAAATCATATAACATGCATTTGTAATATAAAAGAAAGTATTAGAACATACCTCTTATGGCTAAACCCTAAATTGACTTTGATCGTTGGTAGTAGTTCGTCAGGGGTTCCACCAAGTGCCCACGAGTTCACCCTCCAATGTTGATCCACACAAAGACTTGAACAAGACACCAGCACCTCTGAGTTATATAATTAAAATTCTTATAATAAGAATTTTAATTAAATGGGCAAGACCTTCTTAAGTCTTTATGTCACCTTCCTTGCCTTTCCTTATCTATCCTTCTTTTTCTTTTGTCTTCTTAATTTTTCTTCCTAATCTCTTAGTCTTAAGATAACTTCTTATCCTTATAATGACAAGGTCTAGACAAGAGAAAGGGAGAAAGAAAATTGGACACAAAAAAACTCTTGTAAGAAAGAAAAGATAATGTTCACCACCTCGGACTCTTGGTGTGCACCCCTATTTATAAAGTACGTAGGGGTGCCAACAAAAAATCTCATGCCCTTTCCTCATCAAATTCTCACACCCCATCAGCCAATCTCCTGCTTCATCAGTAAAAATGAGATATAGACTTAGTCCAAGAGGTGCCTTAAAATAGAAGGACTCTTTGGACTAATTCTACGTAGTTTTTCTATGAAGAGTCGCGATGCTTCATCTTTGGCGCCACCTTTTTCATCCATTAGATCATGAAACAAAGCCATCCAATGGCTCTAAAAAGGGATGCCCATTCAGCAAGAAGGCATGGAGATAAACTTTGAATAGTCAAAGACCCAAGAGACTTTGACTTAGTCCAAGAGACGTGAAGGAGGAGTAGGCGGCATGGAGTCTTGGGCGACAAAACATCCTGGGCGAAAAATTTAAAAGGAAAAAGAAGTATTTCGTCTACAGAAGGATTCTTCTATGCCCCATATCAGATATCCATGTGAATTAAAAAATATTTATGCGACATAACATATGGGAAAAGTCAAAGAAGGTAGGCGCCATCTTATTCCATGTGCCAAAGAGTCCTTTGCGCATGAAAGACATCCCACGCGCAAGAGAGAGACTCTCCGGAGCATGGGATGCAGGTATGTGGTGCCTAATCTGAAGTCCAATCAATCTAGGTTAATCCAACTCAAGACCAAATCTTATTTGGCTCAAATCGGATCTTAATTAGCCTAAATCGAAATCCGATTCGAATCCAATTTGAATCCAGGTGCTAGGGTTTGCTATATGTGCTAGCATATTCATCTTGCAAGCATGGTCTAATCTAATTAGACCCTTAATCAATTCTCCTTGTGTGTTACCCATTGGGTTCCACATCTAACCAGTAGTGAGTCAGGATGTGATTTGACCTAATCTGGTTAGAACTCAACCAAAACGATTTAGGTCAAAACTAGCCAACCCAATTTGACTTAATTTAGAATACTTTCTAATTTAATGATCAAATTAAAATTTTAATTTGATCAAACACACAAGACATAATTGACGTCTAGCAACGTATCATGACTACTCGAAAGATGCAAAATTTTGTTAGAAATACAAAAAATACCCTTCAGTGAAAATTACCATGCAACAAGATCCTTCGATCTTTCTGCATCATGAATATGACTCTGGGTATGGAAATATGTCAATCCCAATATCATATTCATTTCTTTTTCAATCTTATGATAATGATTCATTTAATGAAACATTAGAAAGCATTTCTAATTTTCATCATGTTTTGATCAAAGTCTTCTTCAATCATTATTTTTTTGAACCAGGTAGGATGCTATTTCCTCTTACCAGGAGTGATCGATTCCTTGTTAACCTACTCACAATCTTCATATATATAATCTACCATATCCAGATCATCTCGTACATGACTAAGTCATGAATAAGTATGAACCATAATATGGATTTATATATATAAGATTTTATGATAGTTTCAGATCAAAGGATTACATGCACAAATTCCACTATGAGAACCATCTATTGACATGTAGATAAGACACCATTAGATATTCTCAATTTGAATCAATTCGGTGAACTCATTCTCTAATGAGCACCCACATTCTTGTATTAGTGTCATACACAAGTTATTGTGAGATCAATCACCCTCTTAATCGAGCATACAAAGAATGTGCTAGTCTTACCAAAAAACATTGATCCCTAACTCAATGTCCCATCGACTAGAAATATTTAAATTAGGGTTTTAAGATTTTAGGTCTCACTAGTATGATCTCATCATAATCCTAAAACCATAGCCCTAATTTATAAAGTTCATCATAATCTGAAATCAATAATAACACACTGCATATGATGAAATAAATGCCTTTATTTATTAAAAATATCATTACATGAGTCTGGAAGACAAAGAACATCCCAAAAATAAATTGACTTAAGGGCATATTCCCTTCAAAAGAGTACTAAGCAGCCAACTATAGCTGACTCAATCACTGAAATAGAATATATAGCTGTAAGTGAAGCCACCAAGGAAGCTATCTGGATGAAGAAGTTCATCACTGAATTGGGTGTTATTCCTGAAATTGAGAATCCAATACCACTTTTCTGTGATAATACTAGAGTTGTTGCTCAAGCAAAGGAACCAAGGTCTCATCATAAATCCAAACATATTCTGAGATGCTTCCATCTCGTTCGTAAAATTATTAAAAGATAAGATGTAGTCATAGAATGAGTTGACACAAAGAACAACATAGCATACCCATTCACTAAGGCTTTGCCACTGCAACTATTTGATCGCCACCTTGATTGTATGGGATTAAAATATAAGGGTGATTAGCTTTAGTGCAAGTGGGAGATTGAAAGGAATATGCCCTCAAGCCAATTAATTTTTTGGGCTATTCTTTGTATTTCAAACTCATGTAATGATACTTTTAATAAATAAATAAAGGCATTTATTTCATCATATGTAGTGTCTTATTATTTATTTAAGATTATGATGAATCCTATAAATTAGGGCTATGGTTTTAGGATTATGATGAGATCATACCAGGGAGACCTAAAACCTTAAAATCCAAATTTAAGTATTCTTAGTCGATGGGACATTTAGGGATCAATGTTTTTCAGTAAGACTAGGACATTCTTTGTATGCTCGATTGAGAGGGTGATTGATCTCATAATAACCTATGTATGGCACTAATACAAGAATGTGGGTGCTTATTAGAGAATGAGTTGATTGAATTGATCCAAATCAAGAATATCTAATGGAGTCCTATCTATATATCAATAGATAGTTCTCGTAGTAGAATTTGTGCATGTAATCCTTTGACCTGAAACTACCATAGAATCTTATATATATAAATCGATATTTTGGTTCATACTCATTCATGACTCAATTATGTATGCGATGATTTAGATATGGTAGATTATATATATGAAGGTTGTGAGTAGGTTAACATGGAATCGATCTCTCCTGCTAAGAGGAAATAGCATTCTACCTGCTTCAAATAAATGATGATTCAGGAAGACTTTGATCAAAGCAGGATGAAAATTAGAAATAGTTTCTAATGTTTCATTAAATGAATCATCATCATAAGATTGAAAGAGAAATGAATATGATATTAGGATTGACATATTTTCATACCCAGAGTCATATTCAGGATGTAGGAAGATCGAAGGATCCAGTTGCGTGGTAATTTTCACTGAAGGATATTTTTGGTATTTCCATCAAAATTTTACATCTTTCGAAAAGTCATGATATGTTGCTAGACATCAATCATATCTTGTAGGTTCGATCAAATTCAAATTTTAATTTGATCATTAAATTAGAAAGTGTTCTAAATTAAGTCAAATTGGGTTGGCTAGTTTTGACCTAAATTCGTTTGGTTGAGTTCTAACTAGATTAGGTCAAATCACACCCAGACTCACTGCTGGTTAGATGTGGAACCCTATGGGTCACACATAAAGAGAGTTGATTAAGTGTGTAATTGGATTAGACCATATTTGCAAGATGAACATGCTAGCATATGTAGCAAACCCTAGCTACTGGATTCGAATTGGATTCGAATCGACTTCTGATTTAGGCTAATTAAGATTCGATTTGAGCCAAATAGGATTTGGTCTTGAATTGGATTAATCTTGACTGATTGGGCTTTAGTTGGGGTTCCACATACCTGAATTCCATGTGCCAAAGAGTCTCTCTCTTGCACGTTGGAAGTCTTTCATGCGCAAAGAATTTTTGGCGCATGAAATTAGTTGGCACCTACCTTCTTTGACTTTTTTCATTTTTGTTATGTCACGTAAATTTTTATATTGGCATAAAAATCAGATATGGGGCACAAAAGAGTCCTTCTACAGATGAAATACTTTATTATTATTTTGAGAAGGGACTCTTTGTTGCCAAGGAATTCTTGCCGCCCTCGACTCCTTGCCGCCCTCTCATCCTTGACGCCTATTGGGACTTTGACTATTCAAAGTTCATCTCCATGCCTTCTTGCTGGATTGGTGTCCCATTAAGGGCCATTAGATGGCCATCTTATCTAATCCAATCCCTTTAAATGATGGCACCATTTACTTTTGCATCGCGACTCTTCGTAGAAAATCTACGTAGAATTAGTCCAAAGAGTCATTCTATTTTAAGGCACCTCTTGGACTAAGTCTACATAATTTTAAATGGTGCAAATTTTAGATGGGTATGAGATATGATGATGGGGCATGAGATGTTGATGAGAAAAGGGCATGAGAAATTTTGTTGGCACCCCTATGTACATTATAAATAGGGGTGCGCACTAAGAGTTCGGTGTGGTGAAAATTATCTTTTTTTCTTACAAGAGTTTCTTTTTGTCCAATTTTCTTTCTTTTCTTCTCTTGTCTAGACTTTGTCCTTATAGGTAAAAGAAGTCATCCTAAGACTAAGAGATTAGGAAGAAAAATTAAGAAGACAAAGAAAAAGAAAGATAGATAAGGAAAGGCAAGGAAGATGACATAAAGGCTAAAGAAGGTCTTGTCCTTTTAATTAAAGTTGTTATTATTAAAACTCTAATTATATAAATCAGAGGTGCTGGTGCCTTGATCAAATCTCTGTGTGGATCAACGTTGGAGGGTGAACATGTGGGCACCTAGTGGAACCCCTGACAGACTGCTACCGACGATCAGGGTCAATTTAGGGATTAGCGATAAGAGGTATGTTCTAATACTTTTTTTTATTTTACAAATGCATGTTATATAATTTAATTGCTAATAAGGTCATCCTTGGGTTCAGGTTTGATTTTTATAATTTCATATTTTTGCTTTGAAATCCATGCTTCCATCCTGTACACCAATCCCATCATTCTTGTCGAGTTAATGGCACATCCCTTCCATCGGTCTCACTTATCTAGCCATATTTGTCAACTCAGTCCTGATCAGAGGTGGCTAATAATCTGAGCTGACCCATGCCACTAGGTTAGTCATAATGGTTATGAATATGATAAGTCAAGTTTAAAGAGATCTAAATCAAATCTCTCTAAGAATAGATTTAAGTCTAAGGTCTACCACCATTATAGATATGCAGGCCCTTCTCAAGATTGGTAGTTCTCGGTTGGTCATAGTGGTTCAGTTGCATCGAAAAGATGCAACCATGTCTATTAGGCATTGGATGCTATGGGCTGAAGGATGGATTGGGCTCCATATTTTGGATATGATGAGAGATCTAATTAGAAATCCAAGCTATGCAAATGGTGGGTCTAACTTAACTAAGGAGTGGATCAATATTTCGGGTATGGTGAGATTCATGAATTAGAGATCAAACTTGGGTGCACTATGATTAGAGAGTTATTGGATAAGAGTTGTTCACTCGTTGGCTAATCCATTACCAATAACTATTAGATGAGGTGATGAGTCAGTTAGTGGGACTGCACCACCCACTAGAAATCATTAATCATGAAGATTTTCATATCTCTACAGAGAAAGTGTAGGGATCCGAGAAAATAGTGGAAGCAAATTTATCTAAAAATCAAATTTTTAAATAAATTGTTCAAGTCTTAATTATAAAATCTAACTAGAAACTTTGACTCTCTATAGGAAAAGAAAAATGTCAGCATCTAACCCACTAGTCTGTATCCTAGACACCCATAGACTGACTGAATCCAATTACAAGGATTGGCTTCAGAACTTCAAAATCATTTTAGATTTCGAGAAGTTAACTCATGTATTGTACCAGGATCCCCCCACCTTACCAGCCTGTCCGTCTGCTGAATAGAGAGCATCTCTTGATAAATGGATGGATGAAGATAACAAGATCAGATACTACTTGTTAGGCTCGATGTATGATGATCTTTAGCGCCAATATGAAGATATCAAGATTGCCCGCCAAATATTTGCTCATTTGTAAGAGTTGTTTGGTGAACAGAGTCATGCAGCCAAATATCAGGTCACTAAATGACTGTTTAAGGCTAAAATGGATGATGGGCAGTCAATCCAAGATCATTGCCTGATAATGATCAAGGACTTGGAAGAGCTTGACAAGCTCAAAGTGAAGTTAGTGAAGGGAAAATCCTGATTTTCCGATCAGGTTCATTCAAATCTGATTGGATCGAGAGGCATATTTCAAAAATTTTTTCTTAGATCCAAATCAGATCTATCACTTTTCAGATCTAATTTTATAATCTAATAAATAAAAAAATTAAATTAAATTAAATCTAAATTAATATTACCTTATTTTGGATAATCCAATTATCCTTTGATGATCCTGCTGATTGCTTGAGGTTCTTGATCTAGCCACGCAAGTGCCTGGCCTCTACCAGTATCCACTTGAACTAGATCTAGAGATCCTCTCATTTACTTTCTTTTCTCCAAAAATCAAATATAAATCTAATTTTGAAGATCTTCAAAACTCTTTTTGAAGATGTGCTGCTGTCTCTTATAGCAAGGCTGCCTTCTTGCTTTCTCGTTAGCCTTTTCTTGCCTGGATCGCACCAAACTAAATCCCAACTTTCTTGGGCATGGAGAGGAGAGAGAGGGTCAAAAGATGGCATGGAGGAGGAAGAGGGGCAGCCTTGGGGCATGGGCTAAGAGGAACTCTCAAAAGGTTGGGCGCAGATAGGGTTTATTTATAAACCCTGCTGCACCATGCAATGCTGCATCATCCTAGCCAATCGCATTGCTTCATGCAATCAGATCTAAATTTGATTGATGGGATGACATCATCTAATCCAATCAGATGAGAGCCCCTTAATTTCATCCTTAGATGGTGCCTTATATTGCTCAAAGTCTATTGGTAAGGGTCACTTAGTTTGAATCCAAGAAGCAACCTGGAGTCCCATCTGTATGGGACTCCAGTGTTTATCCACATGAGGCCCACACCATCCTAGGCGTGCACCCTCCATCTGTCTTCCAAATGGCAGGTGGACTTGGTAAATAAATATCTCCTATGGGTGCATGACACATGGGCAGATGTCCAATGGTCAAATGTCAATGTTTGACCAAAGTCAAAGGATTAACAGGTGATGGAAAATGGCAGGTGTTGTCTCAAATTTATCTCATAAATTAAGACAATCCTTTTTTGACCTAGACAAGCTTCAGTTAGACTAGGTAAAGGCATCTAGGTGAGCACAAACATATTTGACTCAGTTGAGACAACTTTTAATGATAAAGAAATGAGAACATTAGGTTCAATTGTGTGCTAGCACGATTTCCTTAAATCTAATTGAATCTAATTCAAATCAATTGAACTGGATTAGTCTAATTGATGATATCCAGATCCAAACACTTATTTGTGTGACCCAGTTAGGTTCAATTTTGTATGGTAATGGGATATGTCATGTTCTCCATCATCGATATCATTGAAACTCCTTGCAATGGATCAGAACTCTTCTGATTCAGACAACTAGAATGATCAATCATCTAAATCATTCTAATTGCTCCCAAAATCTACCAGTGACACCTAGCAGTATATGGTGGCAACCCATCAGAGCTGAAAATGAACCTCTTGGTGCAGCTACCTGTGTGATTAAGTTCTTCTATCTTGAGCTCCGATCAGATTAGGGTTAAGGTGAACTCGTCAAACCCTAGTTTCTATCATATGATGTAATCATTCGATTCAAGTCCGAATGTGAAAATCTTAATATAGAAACTCTTTCTATTATTTCACTCTCTGCCATGGCCATGGGCTTATGGACTTGATTCTCATGATCATCATAGGGCTGCTCCTCTACCACCGAGGTAGATAGATTCCATCTTGATGCAATCCAGTTTCCTACAATGAACATGCTATAGCCAACATACACCTCAGGGTTCCATATGGCTAGGAGACCGAGTAATGGTGTAGTCAAACTATAACACCCTCAAGGTGAACTATCCGATGCACCTCAGGTCAAAGAACCAGACACACTACTGCAGCATCGAGTCAGTCATTGACGAGAAGGTAGACTTCCTAATGACTACTCGAGGTGGTCACGCTCAGTGCCCTCGTTCTCTAACGAGTACCTATGTACTCTCGCTCCGGTGTCTCCACACCGTAGACTCAAGACTCATCTACTAAAGAGAAGCGATTGTACACCAACCTTCCGGATCAATCACCATCCTCATGATGATCCTATGGTCGGGAGCATTTTATGAGTTAATAATGATTATTCATGTCTTAAATTTTCAACTCTTGAAAATATGAATTATCATTACCATTAACTCAAAGGATGTATCACAGACACTAAATACACATATGTGATAGAAAATAATCCCATTTTATTATTTATAGTCAAAATTACAATTTTGCCCCTAGAAGTGTATTACAAGTGTCAGCCAATTCTGGCTTCTAGGGCACATATATCTAACAATCTCCCACTTGTCCTAAAGCCAATTGGCTACAAGTCTAAGTCCCATCTTCTCAAGGTGGGCTTCGATCTTCTGCTGGCCCAACGGCTTTGTAAGTGGGTCTGCCACATTATCTGCGGAGTTGACTCTCTTGACCTCGACGTAATCCTTCTCGAGGTAATCGCGGATGAGGTGGTATCGCCGCTCAATGTGCTTGGATTTCTGGTGAGACCTTGGCTCCTTAGCAAGGGCTATGGCACCATTATTGTCGCAGTATAGAGGAATGGCATCTGATGGCATTACTTCGATTTCTGCAGCAAACTTCTTGTACCAGAATGCTTCCTTCGCAGCTTCTGATGCAGCGATATATTCTGCTTCCATGGTGGAATCTGCTATCACTGTTTGCTTGAAACTCTTCCAGCTGACAGCACCACCATTGCACACAAACAGAGACTCCCAGATGTCGACTTTCGATCATCTATATCAGACATGAAAATCCGAGTCTGTGTATCCCTGGACTTGGAGTTCTCCATTACCAAAGACCAACATCATATCCTTAGTTCTTCTCAAGTACTTAAGGATACATTTCACAGAAGTCCAGTGTTCTTCACCTGGATTTGACTGATATCTGCTTGTGACACTCACAGCATGGGCTATATCAGGTCGTGTACATAGCATGGCATACATGAGGCTCCCTATTGCAGAAGCATAAGGGATCTTGCTCATGCGTTCTATTTCCTCAGGTGTGCTAGGGGCACATCTTCTTGGAAAGATGAATACCATGTCTGAAGGGTATTAATCCCCTCTTAGAGTTTTCCATACTAAACCTCTTTAGTACTTCCTCTATGTACATCTTCTGTGAAAGTCCTAGCATCCTATTCGGTCTATCTCCTATAGACCTTAATTCCTAGAATAAAGGATGCTTCACCTAGGTCTTTCATGGAGAATTCCTTAGGACAACCATATTTTGACTGTTGTCAACATGGGAATATCATTCCCAATAAGGAGGATGTCATCCACGTACAATACGAGGAAGACAACAGCGCTCCCACTGACCTTTTTGAAAACACACATGGTTCCTCTTCATTTTTGATGAAACCAAACTAATTTGATCACATCATTGAAATGAGTGTTCCAGCTCCGAGATGCTTGCTTAAGTCCATATATGGACCTTTGCAGCTTGCAAACCTTGTGATCAGTATCACTGGATGTGAAACCTAGCGGCTGTTTCCATATAGATATCTTCCTCAAGATATCCATTTAAGAATGCCGTTTTCACGTCCATTTGCCATATTTCATAATCGAAATAGGCTGCAACAGGCAAGCAATGTGCGGATGGATTTTAGCATAGCTACTGGGAAAAGGTATCCTGATAGTCAATGCCTTCACGTTGACTATAACCTTTTGCCACTAGTCTAGCCTTGAATGTCTCCACATTCCCATCTGCACCAATCTTTCTCTTGAAGATCCATTTACACCCAATAGGTACTATACCTTCTGGTGGATCTACCAAGGTCCAGACTTGGTTTGAGTGCATCGAGTCAATTTCTGACTTCATTGCCTCTAAGCCATTTCTCGGAGTCGATATCTGATATCGCCTCGTTGTAGGTTTTGGGATCATCACCATGAGCACCATTACCTATGAGGAACATTTTCCTCTACTTCCTCTGAAATAATACCTAAGTATCTCTTCAGGGGACGGAAAACTCTTTTCCGATCTACGAGGTGGAGGAGGTAGTGTTCTTATTGGCTCAACCTGATTTGGTTCCACTTGGTCCTTAGCTCGTTGCTACTTGTGAGACTTTCTCATCAAGCTTGAATCTGCTTTCCAATGCCGCTATCTTGAATAAACTATTTTTCAAGAAAGATGGCATGTCGACTCACAATCACATTGTGGTCTTCTGGAATGTAGAAATAGTATCCTAATGACTCTTTAGGATATCCTATGAATCGAGCTCTAAAGGACCTAAACTCTAACTTGTCCGCTTGTTGTCTTTTGACATGAGCCGGACAACCCCAAATTCTGAGATGACTCAGACTTGGTTTCTTACCGTGCCATATCTCATACGGTGTGGTAGGAACGGTTTTAGAGGGAACCCTATTCAGTAAATAGATTGAAGTTAACAATGAATGTCCCCAAAGAAAATCAGGGAAGGTCTGTGAAGCTCATCATGGATCGAACCATATCCAATAGAGTCCGATTTCTCCATTCTGAAACCCGTTTGAGTTGAGGTGTTCCTGGTGGAGTCCATTGAGAGACTATGCCATTTTTCCTTAAGATAGTCTAGGAATTTTCCGGCTAAGGTATTCACCTCCTCGATCTGATCGAAGAACCTTAATGGGTTTTCCAGTTTGTTTTTCTACTTCATGTCTGAATTCTTTGAACTTTTCAAAAGCTTCAGACTTGTGTCTCATAAGATACACATACCCATACCTAGACAGATCATCGGTAAAGGTAATGAAGTAGACAAAATTGCCTCTAGCCGGCACATCAAATGGGCCGCACACATCAGTATGTACTAGGGCAAGGAGATCTGTGGCCCTCTCCCCATGTCCAACAAAAGGGAGTTTAGTCATTTTGCCTTGAAGACAAGATTCACAAGTTGGATATGACTCGAAAGTCAATGGACTCAATAGCCCATTTTTCTCCAATTTGTTGAATCCTATCTTCTGCTATATGACCTAATCTCAGGTGCCATAGATATCTGTCGTTTGGACTATCCCTAGGTCGTTTTTGGCATTCACGTTTTGCTCGATAGTTAAAATAGGTACATCAATATGTAACTGATAAAGACCATTAATAAGGAAACCATTTGCAATTTTATTTCTTTCATAAAGAATGTTACAATGGTCCTTAAAGAAGGTAATCACATAGCCTTCTTGTGCTAAGCATGAAACAGAAATCAAATTCCTGCTAGCTGCAGGCACATAATAACAGTCTTTTAAAACTAAGTCTAAACCAGATGGTAATCGAAGAGGGTATGTTCCCACGGCTACTGCAGCAACTCTTGCTCCATTACCGACATGCGTAGGATCATGTCTCCATCCCTCAGCCTCCTGCTATCCTCAAGACCCTGCATAGAAGTGCACAGATGAGCACTAGAACCAGAGTCAAGCACCCAACTGGATGCAGAAGAAACCGTAAGGTTAGACTCAATAACGAGCATACCTCCAGAAGGACCTTCCTTCTTGTTCTTCAGGGTGGCCAGGTAAGTAGGGCAGTTCCGCTTCCAAATGGCCGTCGCTGTTGCAATGGAAACACTTTCCTTTGACATCGGCCTTCTTCTTCGGCTTCTGCCTTTTTCTTCTTTCCTCCTTCTACCTTCTTGCTTTTTCACAGACTTCTTTTTCTTTCCATAAGACTTTCTTTTGGAAGAAGTCCGTTCCATAGCAAGAACTGAGCCTTTAGAACCTTTCATAGAAAGCTCAGCGGTAACCAGCATATTCATTAATTCGGCCAAGGAATTTTGAAGTTTATGCATGTGGTAATTCATGATGAATTGCCCATATGCATCAGTCAAGGATTGCAGAATAATATCATTCTGCAGATCCAAGTCCAACTTCACACCGAGCTTCTCAAGCTCTTCCATGTCCTTGATCATTGTCAGACAGTGATCTTGGACTGACTGCCCATCACGCATCTTAGCCTTAAAAAGTCATTTCGTGACTTGATATTTGGCTGCGCGACTCTGTTCACCAAACATCTCCTGTAGGTGAGCCAACATTTGGCGAGCAGTCCCGATATCTTCATGTTGGCGCTGGAGCTCATCAGACATCGAGCCCAACATGTAGTATCTGGCCTTATTATCTTCGTCTAATCCATTTTTCCAGAGACGCTCTCTGTTCAGTGGATGGACGAGGCTGGTAAGGTGGGAGGGTCCTGGTCCAAAACATGTGTTAACTTCTCGGAACCCAAAATAATTTTGTAGTTCCTGAGCCAATCTTTATAATTGGGTCCAGTCAGTCTATGTGTGTCTAGGATACGTGCCAGTGGGTTGGACGCAGACATTTTCCTGTAGAGAGTCAAAGATTCTAGTTAGATACTGTAATTTTGACTTGACCAATTTATTTAGGAATTTTATTTTTAAACAAATTAGCTTCCCACTATTTTCTCGGATCCCTACACTCCCTCTGTAGAGATGCAAAAATCTCCATGATTAATGATTTCTAGTGGGTGGTGCGGTCTCACCAACTGACTCATCACCTCACCTAACAGTTATTGGTGATGGGTTAGCCAATGAGTGAACAACTCTTGTTCAATGATTCTCTAATCATGGTGCACCCAAACTTGGTCTCTAATTCATGAATCTCACCGTATCCGAAATATTGATCCACTCCTTAGTTAAGTCAGACCCACCATTTGCATAGACTGGGTTCCTAATTGAGTCTCTCACCGTATCCGAAATATTGAGCCCAACTCATCCTCCAGCCCATAGCATCCAATGCCTAATAGACATGGTTGCATCTTTTCCGGTGCAACTGAGCCACTGTATCCAGCCGAGAACAATCAACCCCGGAAGGGCCCGCACATCTACAATGGTGGAAGACCTCAGACTTAATCTTTTCTTAGGGAGAATTGATTCAGGTCTCATTAAACTAGACTTGGCATAGTCATAACAATTATGACTAACCTAGTGGCATGGGTTAGCTCGGATTATTGACCACCTCAGATCAGAACTGTGTCAACAGATATGGCCAGGTAAGTGAGATCCGGTGGAAGGAATATGCCATTAACTCGTACAAGAACGCATTCAGAGTCGAGTAGCTTCCAATTAAAAATCCAGTCGGTCGTATGTGCCAAACTTACCTTAGACACCAAATTGTTGAGCCAGAACCAATTGGGTTAGCCTACAATCCAGACTCTAACCTCTGAGCCTAATTAGGTCTTGCTTGATCGTCACTCATGTGACTCGATCTTGACCCAGACTTAATCCTATTAGGCTGGTCAATTTAAGCATTGTTGATCCCATCTAACCAACTCTTGATTCGGTTTGATCAACCGCTTAGACCTAATTGAGCTACCCAAGCCCGAACCCAGTATTATGAATATGTCTTAGATCTGCAAATTCTCAATTTTAGACCTAATTAATATTTCCATAATCTTAATTCTTAATTAAGTTTAGGGTTCATAAACAAAATATGCACAATAAATCCTAGGGTTTCAGGATCTAGGGTTTTGCAGAAAGTAAGTTTTGGGTTTCTGATTAAGGACGAACACGCAGCACCCCTACACATCATAAGAACACCCCATCGAATGGAAAGAGAGGGCCTTTAAACCCTTCTTCGTTCTTATGATCCGGACGGCCAAGAGGAACGCCTTAATCAGGAACATGCAATAATCTACAAAACTAGTTTTAGATCTATATCATATATCTCATATACAAATTAGATCTAATCATGGCATATTTTGCATACATCTCATGTATCATATCATGCATATTTTTCAGATCTAAATTATCTCATAATAATCTAAAAAATTAGATTTAAATTGATCTAATCAAAATAAATTCTAATCTAGACAATTATGTAGAACTATTCTACAACTAGTCTAGACATGCATCTAATCATATCTCATATGATATTAAAATTAAATAATTTTTTTTATTTTTTAGATGTTATTATAATATTTATAATATCAAAAAATAGTAAATAAATAGATCTAAAATATGATATTAATTAAATCAAATTAAATTATGATTATCATGCAAGACTATTCTATAGAACTATTCTATTCTTAGAACTAGTCATGCATATCTTCATAATCTTAGATCCAAATTAATTTAATTTTAATTTTTTAATTTTTTGATTTTAGATCTGAATCAATCTCATGTGACATCTAAAATCACTTAATTTTAATTAATAAATTAAAATTAGATCTAAATAAATTTTAGAACCTTGGCTCTGATACCAGTTGAAGGAGAAATCCTGATTTCCCGATCAGGTTCGTTCAGATCTGATCAGATCAAGAGATATATTTCAAAAATTTTCTCTTAGATTCAAATCAGATCTTAATATTTTTAGATCTAATTTTATTATTTTAATAAATAAAATAAATTAAATTAAATTAAATCTAAATTTAATTTACCTTGATTTTGGGTAATCCGATTATCCTTTGATGATCCTGTTGATTGCCTGAAATTCTGGATCTAGCCACGCAAGCGCCTGGCCTCTACCAGTATCCACTCGAGCTGGATCTAGAAATCTTCTCCTTCTCTTTTTTTTCTCCAAAAATTATATCTAAATCTGATTTTGAAGATTTTCAAAACACCTTTTGAAAATGTGCTGCTGTCCCTTGTAACAGGGTTGCCTTCTTGCTTTCTTGTCAACCTTTTCTTGCCTGGATCGCACCAAACTGAATCCCAACTTTCTTGGGCATGGAGAGGAGAGAGAGGGTCAGAAGATGGTATGGAGGAGGGAGAGGGGTAGCCTTGGGGTGTGGGCTAAGAGAAACTCCTAAAAGGTTGGGCACAGATAGGGTTTATTTATAGACCCTACTACGCCATGCAGTGCTGCATCATCCCGACCAATCACGTTGCTTCATACAATTAGATCTAAATCTGATTGGTGGGATGACATCATCTGATCCAACCAAATGTGAGTCCCATAATTTCATCCTTAGATGGTCCCTTAGACTGGTCAAAGTCTATAGGTAAGGGTCACCTAGTTTGAATCCAAGAAGCAATCTAGAGTCCCATCCATATGGGACTCTAGTGTTTATCCACTTGGGGTGCACGCCATCCTAGCCATGTGCCCTCCATCTACCTATCAAATGGTAGGTGGAATTGATCAATAAATCTCTCCTATGGGTGCATGACATATGGGCAGATGTCCAAGGGTCAAAGGTCAACATTTGACCAAAGTCAAAGGACAAGAATTAGCAGGTGACAAAAAATGGCACGTGTTGTCTCAAATTTATCTCATAAATTAAGACAATCTTTTTCTAATTTAAACAAGCCCTAGTCAAACTAGGTAAAGATACATAGGTGAGCACAAACATATTTGGCTCAGTTGAGATAACTTTTAATGATAGAGAAAGAAGAACATTAGGTTCAATCGTGTGCTAGCACGATTTCCTTGAACCTAATTGAATCTCATTCAAATCAATTGAACTGGATTAGTTCAATTGATGATCATCCAGATTCAAATCCCTTGTTTGTGTGACCCAGTTAGGTTCAGTTCTGTATGGTAATGGGATATGTCATGATCTCTATCATCAACATCATCGAAACTCCTTTCGATGGATCAGAACTCTTCTGATTCAGACAACTAGAATGATCGATCATCTAAATCATTCTAATTGCTCCCAAAATCCATCCAGTGACACCTAGCAGTATATGGTGGCAACCCATCAAAACTAAAAATGAACCTCTTGGTGCAGCTACTTGTGTGATTAAGTTCTTCTATCTTGAGCTCCGATCAGATTAGGGTTAAGGTGAACTCGTCAAACCCTAATTTCTATTCATATGATTTAATCATTCGATTCAAGTCTGATGTGAAAATCTTAAATAGAAACTCTTTCTATTATTTCACTCTCTGCCATGGCCATGGGCTTATGGACTTGATTCTCATGATCATCATAGGGCTGCTCCTCTACTACCGAGGTAGATAGATTTTCCATCTTGGTGCAATCCAATTCCTACAATGAACATGCTATAGCCAACATACACCTCAGGATTCCGAATGGCTAGGAGATCGAGTCATGGTGTAGTCAAACTATAACACCCTCAAGGTGAACTACCGATGCACCTCAGATCAAAGAACCAGACACACCACTGCAGCTTCGAGTCAGTCATCGACGAGAAGGTAGGCTTCCTTATGTCTACTCAAGGTGGTCACACTCAGTGCCCTCGTTCTCTAACGAATATCTGTACTCTCATTCTGGTGTCTCTACACCATAGACTCAAGACTCATTTACTATAAAAAAGCGATTGTATACTAACCTTTCGGATCAATCACCATCCTCATGACGATCCTATGGTCAGGAGCCTTTTATGAGTTAATAATAAAAATTCTTATCTTAAATTTTCAACTCTTGAAAATAAGAATTATCATTACCATTAACTCAAGGGATGTATCACAGACACTGAATACACATATGTGATAGAAAATAACCCATTTTATTATTTATAGTCAAAATTATAATTTTTCTCCTAGAAGTGTATTATAAGTGTCAGCCAATTTTTGCTTCTAGGGCACACATATCTAACAGTTTGACTAGGATCTACAGAATGACGTAATTCTATAATCCTTGGCTGATGCATTTGGGCAGTTCATCATGAACTATCATATGCATAAACTTTAGAGTACTCTAGCCGAGCTTATGAACATGCTGGTTGCTGCTGAGCTTTCTATGAAAGGCTCTAAAGACTCAGTACTTGCTATGGAATGGACTTCTTTCAAGAGAAGATCTTTTGGAAAGAAGAAAAAGTCTATGAAAAGGCAGATGATGGAAGATGAAAAGAAAAAGAAGATAGAGCTGAAGAAGAAGGCCGCTGACAAAGAAAAGTATTTTTATTATAATACTGATGGCCACTGGAAGCAGAACTGCCCTATATACCTGGCCACCCTGAAGAATAAGAAGGAGATAGATCCTTCTAGAGGTATGCTCGTTATTGAATCTAACCTTATGGTTACTTCTATATCTAATTGGGTGCTTGACTCTGGTTCTAGTGCTCATTTATGCACTTTTATGTAGGATCTTGAGGATAGTAGGGGGCTGAGGGATGGTGAGATGATCTTACGCATCGAAAATGGAGCAAGACTTACTGCTATGGCCATGGAAACCTACCCTTATTGACTATCACCTGGCTTAGATTTAGTACTTAGGAATTATTATTATGTGCTTGCTGCAAGCAAGAATTTGATTTCTATTTCATGTTCAGCACAAGAAGGCTCTGTAATTAGTTTTCTTAAGGACCATTATAATATTCTTTATAAAAAAAGTAAAATTGCAAATGGTTTTTTCATTAACGGTCTCTACCAGTTACAAATTGATGTATCTATTTTTAATATCTAGCAAAATGTGAATGCTATAAAATGACCAAGGGATAGTCCGAACAATAGGTATTTATGGCACCTGAGGCTTGGTCATATAGCAGAAGATAGGGTTAACAAATTGAAGAAAATTAGGCTATTGAGTCTGTTGACTTTCGAGTCATATCCAATTTGTGAATCATATTTTCATGGCAAAATGACTAAGCTTCTTTTTATGGGATATGGGAAAAGAGCCATGGATCTACTTGTCCTAGTACATACTGATATGTTCAACCCATTTGATATGCCGGCTAAAGGCAATTTTATCTACTTTATAAGCTTTATCGATGACTTATCTCGGTATGGGTATGTGTATCTTATGAGACATAAGTCTGAAGCTTTTGAAAAGTTCAAGAAATTCAGACAAGAAGTGGAAAAGCAAACTAAAAAATTCATTAAGGTTATTCGATCAGATCGAGCAGGTAAATACCTTAGTCCAAAATTTCTGGACTATCTCAAGCAAAATGGCATAGTTTCTCAATTGACTCTACTTGTAACACCTCAACTCAATGGGATTTCAGAATGGAGGAATCGGACCCTATTAGATATAGTCCGATCCATGATGAGCTTCACAGATCTTCTTGATTTTTTTTAGGGACATAGTCTATTAACTGCATTATATTTACTAAATAGGATTCTCTCTAAAACCATTTCTATCACACCGTATGAGATATGGCATGGTAAGAAATCAAGTTTGAGTCATCTCAGAATTTGGGGTTATCCAGCTCATGTCAAAAGAGAACAAGCGGACAAGTTAGACTTTATGTCCTTTAGAGCTCGATTTATAGGATATCCTAAAGAGTCATTAGGATATTATTTCTACATTATAAAAGACCACAATATGATTATGAGTTGGCACGCCATCTTTCTTGAAAAATAATTTATTCAAGATAGCGGCATTGGAAAGCAGATCAAACTCGAGAAGAAAGTCTCACAAGAGCAACGAGCTAAGGACCCTATGGAACCAAATCAGGTTGAGCCAATACAATCACTCCCTCCTCCACCTCGTAGATTGAGAAGGGTTTTTCATCCTTCAGAGAGGTAGTTAGTACTATCTTAGAGAAAGTAGAGAAAATGTTCCTCATAGGTAATGCGGTTCGTGGTGATGATCCCAAAACCTATAGCAAGGCGATATTAGATATCAACTCCAAGAAATGGTTAGAAGCAATGAAGTCAGAAATTAACTTGATGCACTCAAACCAAGTTTGGACCTTGGTAGATCCACCAGAAGGTATAGTATCTATTGGGTGTAAATGGATCTACAAGAAAAAAATTGGTACAGATGGAAATGTGGAGACATTCAAAGCTAGATTAGTGGCAAAATGTTATGGTCAATGTAAAGGCATTGACTATCAGGATACCTTTTCGCCAGTAGCTATGTTAAAATCCATCCGCACATTGCTTACTGTTGTAGCTTATTTTGATTATAAAATATGACAAATGGACGTAAAAATGACATTCTTAAATGGATACCTTGAGGAAGATATCTATATGGAACAGCCGCTAGATTTCACATCCAGTGATGCTAATCATAAAGTATGCAAGCTGCAAAGGTCCATATATGGACTTAAACAAGCATCTCAGAACTAGAATACTCGATTTAGTGATGTGATCAAATTATTTGATTTCATCAAAAATGAGAAGAAACCATGTATTTTCAAAAGGATTAGTGGGAGTGCTATTGTTTTCCTCGTACTGTACGTGGATGATAACCTCCTTATTGCGAATGATTTTCCCATATTGACCATAGTTAAAATGCAATTATCCAAAGAATTCTCTATGAAAGACCTAGGAGAAGCATCCTTCATTCTAGAAATTAAGGTCTATAGAGATAGACCGAATAGGATGCTAGGTCTTTCACAGAAGATGTACATTGAGGAAGTGCTAAAGAGGTTTAGCATGGAAAACTCCAAGAGGGGATTGGTTTCCTTCAAACATGGCATTCATCTCTCCAAGAAAATGTGTCCCAACACACCAAAGGAGATTGAATGCATGAGCAAGATCCCTTATGCTTCAACAATAGGGAGCCTCATGTATGCCATGTTATGTACACGACCTGATATAGCCAATGCTGTGAGTATCACAAGTAGATATCAGTCGAATCTAGGTGAAGAACACTGGACTTCTGTGAAATGTATCCTTAAGTACTTGAGAAGACTAAGGATATGTTATTAGTTTTTGGTAATGGAGAACTCCAAGTCTAGAGGTATACAAACATGAATTTTATGTCCGATATATATGATCGAAAGTGGACATCTGGGAGTCTATTTGTGTATAATGGTGGTGCTGTCAGTTGAAAGAGTTCCAAGCAGACAGTTGTAGTAGATTCCACCATGAAAGCAGAATACATCATTGCATCAAAAGCTGCAAAGGAGGCATTCTGGTATAAGAAATTCACCATAGAAATCAAAGTGATGCCATCGAATGCCATTTCTCTATACTGCGACAACAATGGTGCCATATCCCTTGCTAAGGAGCCAAGGTCTCACCAGAAATCCAAGTACATCGAGCAGCAATACCTTCTCATCCGTGATTACCTCGAGAAAGGTTATGTTGAGGTCAAGAGAGTCAACTCCGCAGATAATGCGACAGACCCTCTCAAAAAGCCATTGGACCAATAGAAGATCGAAACCCACTTTGATAAGATGGGACTTAGATTAATTGCCAATTGGCTTTAGGTCAAGTGGGAGTTTGTTAAATATGTATGCCCTAGAAGCTAGAATTGGCTAACACTTGTAATACACATCTAAGAGCAAAATTATAATTTTGACTATTAATAATAAAATAGATTATTTTTTATCATATTGTGTATTTGAAAGTGTCTGTGATACATCCCTTGAGCTAATGGTAATGATAGTTCATATTTTTAAGAGTTGAAAATTTAAGACATGAATTTTCATTATTGACTCATAAAATGCTTCCGACTGTAGGATCATCATGAGATTGGTGATTGGTCCGAAAGATTGGTGTATGATCATTTTTTTAGGGTAGATGAGTCTTGAGTTTACGGTGTAGAGATACCAATTCGAAAGTACAGGTACTCGCTAGAGAATGAGGGAACTGAGCGTGACAACCTTGAGCAGTCATGAGGAAGTCTACCTTCTCGTCAATGACTGGCTCGAAGCTGCAGTAGTATGTTTGATTCTTTGATCTGAGGTGCATCGACAGTCCACCTTGAGGGTGCTACAGTTTGACTACACCATAACTTGGTCTACTAGCCATTCAGAATTCTGAGGTGTATGTTGGCTATAGCATGTTCATTGTAGGAATTGGATTGCACCAATAGGAGATCTATCTATCTCAGTAGATGAGGAGCAGCCCTATGATGATCATGAGAATCAAATCCATATGCCCATGGCCATGGTAGAGTGAAATAATAGAAAGAGTTTCTATTAGGATTTTCACATCGGACTTGAATCGAATGATTAATTCATATGATGGAAATTAGGATTTGACGAGATCACCTTAACCCTAATCCGATCGAGGCTCAAGATAGAGGAACTTAATCATACAAACAACTACATCGAGAGGTTCATTTTTAGTTATGATGGGTTGCCACCATATACTATTAGATGTCACTAGTGGATTTTGAGAGCAATTAGAATGATCTAGATGATCGATCATACAGGTTGTCTGAATCAGAAAAGTTTTGATCAATTGAAAAGTATTTCGATGATGTCGATGATAGAGATCATGATATATCCCATTATCATATGAAATTGAACTTAAGTGGGGTCACACAAACAAGGGTTTGGATCTGGATATCATCAATTGGACTAATCCAGTTTAATTATTTTGAATAAGATTCAATTAGGTTCAAGAAAATCGTGCTAGCACATCATTGAGCCTAATGTTCTTCTTCAACAATCATTAAAAGTTGTGTCGACTGAGGCAAATATATTTGGGCTCACTCAGAAACCTTTACTTCGTCTGACTGGAGCTTATTCAGGCTAGAAAAGGATTGTCTTAATTTATGAGATAAATTTGAGACAACACCTGCCATTTTTCGTCACCTGCTAAATCTTGTCTTTTGACTTTGGTCAAACATTGACCTTTAACACTTAGACATCTGCCCATGTGTGATGCACCCATAGGAGAGAAGATGGGGCTTTGTCTCCCTACTAAAGAAAAGAAAGAGAGGGGGTGAATGCCTAGGGAGGTGTGCATCCAAAGAGGATGACGCCTGGAGTCCTATACAGATGGGACTCCGGTTGCTTCCTGCTCTCTTCTTGGGTGGCACCAAAGACTCTTCTTTGACCAGTCTTGGCACCACCTTAGGATGTTTGTGAGGGACTCTAATATGATTGGATCAGATAATGTCATCCTACCAATCAGATTTAGATCTGATTGCACAAAGAGCTATGATTGACTGGGATGGTGTGGCATTACATGGCGCAGTAGGATCTATATAAATCCTATCTGTGCCTCGGATTTAGAGTTTCTGCTCTTTGCCCATGCCACATAGCCCCTCTCACTCTTTCTCTATGCCACCCTCTACTTCTCTCTGTCCTCTCCATGCCCAAGAGGTTTTGGGCTCCAGGTTGGTGCGATCCAAGTAATAGAATGGTAACAGGAAAGAAAGAAGCAGCACTACGGCAAGAGACAATAGTTGATTTTCAAAAAGTATTTTGAAGACCTTCAAGATTAGATCTAGATCTAATTTTTAGAGCACAAATTAAGAAGGAGAAGATCTTTAGATCCTACTTAAGTGCATACCGATAGAGATCAGGTGCTTGCGTGGCTACATACAGAACCTCAAGCAAACATCAGGATCATCATAGGGTAATAGGATTACCCATAATAAGATATAATTAAATTAGATTTATTTTATTTTATTTTTATTTTATTATATAAATAAAATTAGATTTGAAGAATCTCAAATCTGATTTGGATCTAAGAGAAAAATTTTTGAAATATTCTTCTTGATCAAATCAAGATCTGAACGAACCTGATCCGGAAAATAGGAGTTTCCCTTCAACTCTTGGTAGGTGCTTCGAAGACCTGGGAAACAAGGTGGGGCAAAGGATCAAAGCCAAGGAAGAGAATTAGCCAAGATAGGGGCTAGCACACACAGATGAGCTAGCTCGGGGCGTAGTCAAGCCGGCTGTATCAGACAGTCAGAAGATAGGATTTTGGGCTGAACGTAGTTGAGCTGGCTTGGCTCTTGAGCGAGCCGGCTTGATGGGGGCGAACAAAGCTGATGGCGTTTTCTATCTGGGTCTAGGATAGGCTTTTATCCTAGGGTCTTAAGGCCTAGTCCAATAAGGTCTTAAGTGAGCTAACTAATGTATGAATCAAATTTAGATCCAGGGGATGAGAACATATAAGACATATGTAGATGGTTTGGTGAGTAATTTTATGTATTGGGTTAGCTAGGAGTGTTTTTGGTCGGGCCTAATAGCTATGTATAAATACATAGAATGTATTAGAATTTTGGAAGGAATTGGAATACAGATCTTTTCTTCCTCAAACTCTCTTACTCTTCTCTCTCTAGAGTTGCCACCCCAAAGGGGGGCGCCTCCCTCAAGCCCAAGGAGGGAGGTGCCCCATCATAGATCCAGATTGGTGGATTAGTGATCTACTACCATAGAGAACATCAAAGGTCCCTTCAGGTCCATGCTAAAGATCAGGGATTTCTACAACATGGTATCAAGGCTTGTGATGTCAGGTTGATATGACTAGCATTCGAGCGGTACCATAGGTTACAACAAGCATACCATGATTATGAAATATGATAAATGGATGTGAAGACCACCTTCCTTAATGGTTTCTTAAAGGAGGAGGTCTACATGTCACAGCCAGAGGGATTTGTCTTAAATGAGAGACCAAATCAGATATGCCAACTTAAAAGATCCATTTATGGATTAAAGCAAGCATCAAGGAGTTGAAACATCCATTTTGATGTTACAGTCAAAGAGCTTGGCTTCATCAAGAATATGGATGAACCTTGTGTATACAAGAAGACTAGTGGGAGTGCCATAGTTTCTTGATTCTATATGTAGATGACATACTCTTCGTTGGGAATGATATCCCAATATTGCAATCGATCAAGTTATGGCTATCAAATAAGTTTTTCATGAAAGACTTAGGAGAAGCATCCTATATACTTGGAATAAAGATTTATAGAGATAGATCTAAGAGGATGCTAGGCTTGTCCCAATCTAGGTACATTGACCTAATACTAAAATGATTTAGTATGGATGGGAGTAAAAGAGGTTACTTACCTATGAATCAAGGCTTACATCTCTCTAAAAAGATATTTCCTAGGACACCTAAAGAGAGAAATAGAATGTGATCTATTCCTTATGCTTTGGCTGTAGGATCAATAATGTATGTCATGTTATGTACCAAGCCTGATGTTGCTTATGCCTTAAGCATTGTAAGTAGATTTTAGGCTAATTCAGGAGAGGATCGTTGGAAAGCTGTGAAAAATATTCTTAAGTACTTGAGAAGAACTAAGGATATTTTTTTAGTATATGATGGATCTGATCTTAAACTAGAAGCATATTCTGACTCTAGTTTTTAATAAGACCCAGATGATAGCAAATTCATTTCAGGGTATGTCTTTACTCTGAATGGTGGAATAGTAAGTTAGAAGAGTACCAAGCAGCCAACTATAGCTAACTCAACCACTGAGGTGAGTACATAGCTACAAATAAAGCCACCAAGAAAACTGTCTTAATGAAGAAGTTCATCACCGAATTGGGTGTTGTTCCTAAAATTGAGAACCTAGTACCACTTTATTATGATAATATTGGAGCAGTTGCTCAAGCAAAGGAACCAACGTCTCATCATAAGTCCAAGCACATTCTGAGATGCTCCATCTCGTTCATAAAATTATTGAAAGACAAGATATTATCATTGAACAAATAGATACAAAGAACAATATAAATGACTCGTTCACTAAGGCTTTATCGCAGCAGTAGTTCGATCGCCATCTTGAATGTATGAGATTAGAATATAAGGGTGATTGGCTTTAGAGCAAGTGAGAGATTGAAAGGAATATGCCCTTAAGCTAATCAAAATTTATATTTTGATGGGCTATTCTTTGTCTTCCAAACTTATGTAATGATTTTTTCTTCATCATATGCTGCATCTTAATTATTTATTTAAGATATGATGAACCCCATAAATTAGGACTATGGTTTTAGGATTATGATGTGATCATACCAGTGAGATTTAAAACCTTAAAATTCTAATTTAAATATTTTTGATTGATGGAATATTGAGTTGGGAATCAATATTTTTGATAAGACTGGCACATCCTATGTATGCTCAATGGAGAGAGGATGATTGATCTCACAATCACTTGTATACGATACAAATACAAGAATGTAGGTGCTCATTAGAGAATGAGTTCACTGAATTAATCCAAGTTGAGAATATCTAATGGAGTCTTATCTACATGTCAATAGATGGTTCTCATAGCAGAAGTTATGCATGTAATCCTTTGACTAGAGACTACCATAGAACCTTATATATATGAATCCATATTTTGATTCATATCCATTCATGACTCAGTCATGTACGAGGTGATCTGGATATCGTGGATTATATATGGAGGTTGTGAGTAGGTCAATATGGAATCGATTACTCCGGATAAAAGGAGATCACATCCTTCCTGCTTCAATCAAATGATGATTCAGGAAGACTTTGATCAAAGCATGATAAAAATTAGAAATAATTTCTAATATTTCATTAATCGAATCATTATCATAAGATTGAGAGAAATATGAATATAATAATGGGTTTGACATATTTTCATATCCAGAGTCATATTCGGGATGTTGGATGATCGAAGGATCTTGTTGCATGGTAAATTTCCACTGAAGAATATTTTTGGTATTTCTATCAAAATTCTATATCTTTTGGGTAGACGTCATACGTTGCTAGACGTTAGTCTTGTCTTATGGATTTGATCGAATTAAAGAGTTTAATTTGATCATTAATTAGAAAGTATTCTAATTGGTCGAATTGGGTTAGCTAGCTTTGACCTAAATCGATTTGGTTGAGTTCTAACCAGATTAGGTCAAATCGCATCTTGACAAACTGCTGGCTAGATGTGGAATCTAATGGATCACACACAAAGAAAATTGATCAAGGATATAATTGGATTAGAACATGTTTGCAAGCTGAACATGCTAGCATATGTTGTAAACCCTAGCAGCTAGATTCGAATTGGATTCGAATCAAATTTCAATTTGGGCTTATTAAATCCAATTTGAGTCAAAATAAATTTGGCTAACTGATTGGGTTGACTCGTGGCTTGATGACCAGTGTCTCGATGTCACCTAACAACATCACATGCACCAGAGACTCTCTCTCTTGGCACGTGGGACTTTAGGTCCTACATTTAGGCCATTGGATGGCCTACATCTTTGATCCAATCCATTATTTTGAGGTGCCACTTGAATGAATTTTTGCGACTCATCGTAGAAACTATGTAGAATTAGTCTGAAGAGTCTTTCTGCTTTAAGGCACCTCTTGCACTAAGTCTACATAATTTTAAATAGCACAAAATTTAGAAGGGGTGTAAGATATGCTGATAGGGCGTGAGATGAAGATGTGGGAAGGGCATGAGATTTTGTGATGGCACCCCTACGTACATTATAAATAGGGATGTGCATTGAGAGTCCAAGGCATCAAAAATTTCTCCCTTCTTTCTTACAATAGGTTCTCTTATTCAATTTTTTTTTATTCCTTTTCTCTTGTCCAGACAAGATCCTGATTTAAGGACAAGAAGTCTTCCAATAAAGCAAAGAGATTAGGAATAAAAATTGAGGAGACAAACAACAAGAAAGGAAGGCAAAGGAAAGGCTAGGAGTTGACATTAAAGGCTAAGAAAAGTTATACCCAAATAATTAAAGTTCTTCTTATAATAATTTTAATTAAATCAATCAGAGGTGTTGGTGTCTTGATCAAGTTTCCATGTAGATCAACATTGGAGGGTGAACACGTGAGCACCTGATGAAAATCCTGACGAACTACTACCGACGATCAGAATTAGATTAGGATTTTATGATTAGAGGTATGTTCTAATACCCTCTTTTATATTATAAATGTATATTATATGATTTAAATTCTAATAAGGTGGTTCTAGGGTTTGGGTTTGATTTTATGATTTCGTAATTTTGCTTTGAAATCCATGCTTTTGCCATGTATACCAAATCCTACAAAATGCTCATAGGACACCTTAGAGTATAACTGCCAATCCTGATTAGGTCATCCACATTGTATTTCAAAATATTAAATCCATCTCATGGATTATCCTGACCAAGACTTTGCTATATTGAAATACAGTGATGCATTCTTCTCTAACTCTTGGAGTGGTCAATTCCATCTTGATCACTCAGCAACTTCGCAAGCACTTGACTTTGCCCAGAAATCTTTCATCACTAAATTAGAAATTCAGTTAGTCTGGTACCAAAGTACAGTGAGTTTCTTGCAAGCCACTATGGTGATCTCAGGTCTAAGGGATATTTACACCTATATCTCATCAGAGCAATTCTCGACAGCAGAACGCTCTAGAGTTGGTCATTTTCAATAACGATGTATCCATACATCTCACTTGTATGCCATACCAGTGTCTCCACACTCCTTGGTTAAGAGGACAACTAACCTATATGGTACACAATGACCTATGCTCGATAAGCATTATCGTCCTAATTAACAGCATATCATTTGATCATGAATAATTTAAGGACTAATCGATAAATCATCTCTTTATCAAAACTAAATAGTCCTAAGGACTTCATCATAATAATAGAGTTCATCAGAAGATGTATACCTTATGATGAAAATGCCAAAATATTTAATTTATTCACTAATAATTAATTATAATTATAAGGTGGCACAACCATCAATAGGCTGATGATTGATTTTGGGATACATTTTCCAACAACTTTCACTTATCCTAAAGCCACTCGACATAGTATTTAATATCCATCTTTGACTTATGTTCATCGAACTCCTTTATCGCTAGGGCTTTAGTGAAGGGGTCTACTAGGTTATCCTTTTTGTTGATCTTTCGAAGATCGACATCACCTCAATCCACGATCTTCTAGACCAAGTGGTATCGGTGCAGTATGTGCTTCATTCGCTAGTATGCTTTTGGTTCTTTTGTCTGAGCAATAGCACCAATGCTATCATAGTAAAGCAGGATCGGACCAACAAGAGAGGAAGCTACTCCAAGCTCGATGATGAACTTCCTCAGCCACACAGCCTCCTTTGCAGCATCTGATGCTGCGATGTATTCTGCTATACAAATAGAGTCTGCCATAATATGCTGCTTGAAACTCTTCCAGTAGATGGCTCTACCATTTAGGATAAAGACATAATCGAATACGCATCTGCTGTCATCATGGTCAGATTAAAAATTGGAGTTAGTAAACCCCACAAGTTTTTTATTTGACTCACCATAAACTAACCATTTGTCCTTAGTATTTCTTAAATACTTAAGGATGGCTTTTACCACTTTTTAGTGGTTTTCTCCTGGATCAGATTAGTATCTACTCACTACTCTTAGTGAGTATTTCACATCTAATCTCGTACATGTCATGGCGTACATGATAGATCCCACTATCAAAGCATATGGGACTCTACTCATATGCTCTCTCTCTTCAGGGGTTGTCGGATAATTCTTCTTAGAGAGAGAAATTTCATGGCCTATCGAAAGATAGTCCTTCTTGAAATTCTCCATGATGAACCTCTTCAGCATTGTTTCTATGTATCTGAACTGGAATAACCCAAGCATTCTTTTAGATCTATCCTTATGGATCTTTATTCCTAGGATGTAGGATGCTTCATCCAAGTCCTTCATGGAGAACTGAGATGACAACCAAACTTTTATTTCTTGTAGTATGGGGATGTCATTCTCGATTAAAAGAATATCGACAACATACAAAATAAGGAATACTACTACCGAACCATTTGCCTATTTGTAGATGCAGAGCTCTTCTCTATCTTAACAAAGCAATACATTTTGATCACCTTATGAAAATGTATATTCCAACTCCAAGATGCTTGCTTCAATCCATAAATAGATCTCTAAAGCTTGCACATATTGGACTCATCTATAGATGTAAACCCCTTAGGTTGTATCATATACACCTCTTCGGTCAACTCTCTATTCAGGAAAGCTATCTTCACATCCATCTATCAGATCTTATAATCCAGATGGGCAACTATCGCAAGCATTATTCAAATGAATTTGAGCATTGCCACAGGTGAGAACATCTCGTTATAGTCAATACCATAATATTGATGATATTCCTTGGCAACCAGATGAGCTTTATATGTCTCCATCTTTTCGTGTATGCCCCTCTTCCTTTTGAAGACCCATTTACATCCAATGGGTTTAATCCCTTCGGATGGATCAACTAATGTTCACACATCAATGACCTTCATGGACTCTATCTTGGATTTCCTAGCCTCAAGCCATTTCTCAAAATTAGGTCTCTGCATAGCATCCATATAGGTGATTAGATCCTCATTATTCTCATCAAGTTTGATGGCATAGGATTATCATCCCGGACTAGAAAATCATAGTATCTACTCGACTGATGCGGTACTCTATCAGATCATCTTAATCATGCAGGTACACTAGACTCTAGATTTGATCTAATCAAATTCGATTTAGGTTCATCTATAGGTGTCAACTTTTCTACCTATTGAACTTCATCAAGTTCAATCATAGAGGCAACAGTTCCTTCACCAAGGAACATCTTTTCCAAAAAAATTCCCTTAATGCTGATGAACACCTTTTGTTTATCAGCATGGTAGAAAATATACCCTTTTGATTCTTTGGGGTATCTTATAAATGTGCATTTGTTAGACCTAGGTCCAAGTTTATCTATGATTAACTATTTCACATAAGTCGAGCACCCCCAGACCCTAAGGTATGAAAGTGTTGGCTTACATCCTATCCATATCTCATATGGAGTTTTAATTATAGATTTACTTGGAACCCTATTTAGAAGATAGCAAGCCAATTCGAGTACATATCTTCAAAAGGATATCGGCAAGCTGGCAAAACCCATCATGGATTGGACCATGTCTAATAGAGTTTGATTCCTCCTTTCAGACACACCATTATGTTGTAGTATTCCTAAAGGAGTCCATTAAAAGAGGATCCCATTCTCTCCTAGATATGTGAGAAACTTATCGAAAAGATATTTTCTTCCTCGATCAGAATGAAGAGTTTTAATACTTTTTTTAGTTTATTTTTTTACTTCACATTGGAATCATTTGAATATTTTAAATAACTCTGAATTATTTTTCATCAGATAGATATATCCATACCTAGATAGATCATCTATGAAAGTAATGAAGCAGACATACCCATCTCTGGTACTAGTGCTCATAGGTCCACATACATCAGCATGTACTGGACTAAGAGCTCAGTGGCTCTCTCACCTTTTTTAGTAAAAGATGACTTGGTCATTTTTCCAAGAAGATAAGATTCACAAGTTGGAGGTGATTCATAATCACTGACTTTGAGGATTCCCTGTTGAGTCAATCTGTTTATCTAATTCTTGTTGATATGACCTAGCCTATAGTGCCATATGTACATATCAGACACACTATCAAATCTAGGGTGCTTGCTAGTGAAATGGACTATATTAATAGGTTGTGATAGCATGTACACACCATTGTTCAAATATCTAAAGAATATAGTAATACCATTCATAATGGCATTATAAAATTCTTTCTTTATTGGAAATTCATAACTATCTTTAGCCAAAAGGCCTATAGAAATGACATTCAAAACAAAACTAGGATAAAAGTGACAATCACTAAGAACAACTGAATGAGACTCAAATACAAGTTTCAAGATTTCTAAAGCTAGAACTAGAACGGATCTTCCATCTCCAACATTCAGAAACCTCTTGCCTTGCTCGAATCTTCTATTGACCTGCAACCCCTGCAACAAATTATAAATATGGTAAGGGATATCAGTATCCAATACCTAGTCAGTAATGTCATAAATAGAAAAATTATAAGAAGTTATCATATAAATACCTTACCCAGCAACAACTTACGACTTTCTTGATCTATTGGGATCCAGTGAGGCAATATATTAAGGACAGTTCCTCTTCCAATGCTCCCACTTCTTGTAGAAGAAGAATTTAGCTTGACTCTTATCGGGCTTGATCTTCTTGGTCTGAACCTACACAAATGTTCCAGTCTAAACTTGTACCTTCTTTAATTTCTTCTTGTTGTTCTTCTTCCCTTTCTTAAAGGGTCAAGAACTAGAAAATGAACCTCCCACTATGTTCACCAACTCCTTATGGAGTTGTTGATCCTTCTCAAAGTTTTGAAGCAACTCCAGTAACCCATGGTAGTTAACTTCAGACTTTGTCATTCTATAATGAGTAAGGAATGGGAGATATGATTTGGGCAATGAGTTTAAAATCACATCTTTCCTTAGTTGCTCGTACAAGGAAAATTTGAGCTTGCTCAAACGCTCCATCAACTCGATTATGTACAATAAATAATCAGTGACTGAAGCTCCATCCCTCATCTTGGCGTTAAAAATGGTACAACTGGTCTTGTGCCTCTCAACATCATTGGGTGTACCAAAAGACTCGTTCAACACTTAAAGCATGTCTTTTGGCTGAGTTGACTCGAATCTGCAACTGAACTTGTTGCTCATGGTAGCCAACATAATGCAACACACCGTGATTCGATCATTAAGCCACTTCTGATAAGTGTCTCTGACTATTCCACGTGCATTGCATGCTAGCTACTCAGGTGTTGGATTTGTCAGTACATATAGAATTCATTCATGCTTCAGGACTATCTTCAACTTTTAGTACCAGTTATCAAAGTTGAATCCCATCAACTTATCATTATCTAACAATGATCGGACCTAATTAATGCTAGCATTAGGAGCACCTAAATCAGTCACACTGATTTACCTAATTGACATGGGTGAGCATAAATCACCAAGTGATCTAATCAAAACCTAATTAACCAGGATGGCCAAGTTAGTGAGATTAGTGGAAGGGATATGCCATTAACTCATCAAAGATTGAATCAATGCGAGTAGCCCCTAATTAAAAACCACTGGTCAGACTACCAAACTTACCTTAGACACCATTCAGTTCATTAATTTTAATTTGATTAACCTAGTAATTTTGGGTTTGACTGTGTAGCTAGAAATCAAGTCTATTTGGTCCTCGTTAAAGACATGGATTTGACCAACTATATCTATTGTAATTGAGTCTAAATAGTCCTTGATCTAATCTAATTAAACATTAGATTAGATTTGATCAATTACTCTAATTTAGTTCATTCTTTAACTAACCTTAAGTCAACCCAATTAATGGGCTTAACTCATCTTCTAACCCAATTAGTGGATCTAATTTATCAAACTCGATAAACCAATGTCTTATGATTTGTGTCTTAGGATCTTCAATTTATAATCTTAGATCCTAATCAATCAACCATTAATTCTTAATTAAGTTTTGTGCTGAGTGTTGGGATATGTGTTCGAACAATCGGTACTAATTTGACACCAATTGTTCTACCTACGGCTATTCGAAACCACAGTCGTAGATCTGATCTCTTGCATGTACCTGGGTGTTAATCCAAAAATATAAAGAAAAATAAAGTATAGTTGGGCGGCACCTTATGGCTTAAAGTTGAAATCAGAGAGAGAAAAGAAAAGAGAGTTTGACGGAGAAGAGATCTATATTCTAAAGCCTTAATGAAACCCTAATACATCCTATGTATTTATATATAGCTATTAGGCTTGACCAAAAACTCTCTTGGCTAACCCAATAATGAAAGCACTCACCGAGCCATGTACATATTGTTAGATGTGTGCCCTAGAAGCCAAATTGGCTAACACTTATAATACACTTCTAAGGGCAATTTTATAATTTTGACTATAAATTAATAAAAAAATTATTTTCTATCATAAAGTATATTTAAAGTATATGTGATACATCTTTTGAGTTAATGATAATGACAATTCATATTTTTAAAGAGTTAAAAACTTAAGACATGAATTTTCATAATTAACCCATAAACCGCTCCCAACCGTAGGATCATCATGAGGATGGTGATTGATCCCGAAGATTGGTGTACGATCACTTTCTTTGAGTAGATGAGTCTTGAGTCTTTGGTGTGGAGACACCGAAGCAAGAATATAGGTTCTCGTTAGAGAATGAGGGCACTAAGAGTGACCACCTCGAGCATTTATAAGGAAGTTTACCTTCTCATTGATGACTGGCTCGATGTTATAATAGTGTATCTAGTTCTTTGATCTGAGGTGCATCGATAATTTATCTTGAAGGTTTTATAGTTTGACTACACCATAACTCGATCTCCTAGTCACCTAGAATCCTGAGATGTATGTTGGCTATTGTATGTTTATTGTAGGAATTGGATTGCACCAATAAGAAATCTATCTACCTCGGTAGATGAGAAGTAGCCCTATGATGATCATGAGAATTGAGTCCATAAGCCCATGGCCATGGTAGAGTGAAGATGATAGAAAGAGTTTCTATAAGGGTTTTACATAGGACTCGAATTGAATGATTAATTCGTATGATGGATATTGGGTTTGATGAGTTCACCTTAACCCTAATCCTATCGGAACTCAAGATTGAAGAACCCAATCACATAGGTAGCTACATTGAGAGGTTCACTTTTAGTTCTGATGGATTGCCACCATATACTACTAGGTATCACTAGCGGATTTTGGGAGCAATTAGAATAATTTTGATGATCGATCATTCTAATTGTATGAATCAAAAAAGTTCTGGTCCATCGAAAGGTATTTCAATGATGTCGATGATGGAGATCATGACATATCTCATTACCATATGGAACTTAATCTAATTAGATCATACAAATAAGGGTTTGGATCTAGATGTTATCAGTTGAGCTAATCTAGTTCAATTGATTTGGATTAGATCCAATTAGATTCAAGGTAATTGTGCTAGCACACGATTGAGCCTGACTTTCTTCTTCTGTAATGTTTCTAATTCATCATAATTGAGTTGAATTTAATTTGACTTATTTTTGTATCTTGAATGGGTTTATTTTCATCTGACTAGAATAATTTTAGATTAGATTAATTATGAAAATTAAATTTATTCCTAGTGTAATTGGACTAAGGTCAATAGTTGACCCAATTAAGATAATTGAGGGTCGCATGATCAAAAGATTTTAGAAAATTCTTTATAAATTATTTTGCTTTAAATTTTGGATATGTAATAGGAAATGAGCTGTGCTTTGGGTGTACAAAATTTTGTGATTTTTGAAGGTGCCTAGACTAGGTTTTGATAGTATTTGATTTGGATCAAACTATTGAGGAAAGAGTCCTAGACGCACATCGACTCTTCCTTATCCTTTCATGCTGCCACCTTCCAAATAGATTTTTGGTGTCAAAACTACATTGGATCTTGGGTTTTCGTGGAGATGAGGTCCAAGAGTCCCAATGGTTGAATTAATAAGGTTTTTGGTCAAAAAGAGACTCTTTATGTCTCTATGTCTTGTATGAGAACTCTTCTCACGAAATTGCCTCAATGTAATTTATTTTTTCCACACCCAAAGTAGCCTTCCCTCTGATATCAACACCTGCTCTATACTCTCTCTCCCTCTCTTCTACATGCCTAAAATGTTAGGCACAAATTTGAGTTGAAGATCCAAGGTTTTTGGCATAAGATTCAGCATCTATGTGATGGTGTTCGTGAGACGAACAAGCTGCCCTCAGAAGTCATTTTAAAGGATTTTCAAATTAGATCCAGATCTAATTTTTGGAGAAAAGATTCATGAGGAGAGGATGTTTAGATCTTGCTCGAGTGGATACCGGTAGAGACCAGATGCATGCATGGCTCCTTTTAGAACCTCAAGAATCAATAGGATCATCGTAGGATAATTAGATTACCAAATCAGGTACTTAAATTAAATCTAATTTAATTTTATTTTTAACTTTTAATATCAAATCTCTATGATCAGATCTGAGAAGTTTTAAATCTAAATAGAATTTTAGAAAAAAAATTTAAAATATTTCTTCAAATCCAATTAGATCTGAACGATTCTATGTCGAGAAAATAGGTTTTTCCTTCAACTGGTATCAGAGCCAGATTACAGTTCTTTAGATCAATTTTAGATCTAATTTTATTTTTATTTTTAATTTGATATTAAAATTTTTTTTATATCATATCAGATGTGATTAGATCTAAAATTAAAAAATTAAAATTAAATTATGTAGATCTAATATGTATGAGATGCATGACTAGATTGGGAATATAATAGTTTTATGTGTAGTCTAGTATAATCATATTGTTAGTTTGATTAAATATGATTTTAGATCTATTTAATTTTTATTTTTCTAATATTATAATTATTGTAATCAGTTCTAAAAAATAAAAAATAATTTTTTTAATTTTTGATTTATTTATATATGATATGAAAAGATGCATGTTTAGACTAGTTGTATAATAGTTCTACAAATTATCTAGAATAGTTTTATTTTGATATGATCAAATTTAAATCTATTTTTTAAATATTATATATGATATTTTAGATCCAAAAAATATGCATGTTTAATTTAATGATGATACATGAGATGTATGCAAAGCATGTATTAGTTAGATTATTAATTATATATATGAGATAAGATCTAGATCTAACTAGTTTTGTAGTTTCAATTATATTTTTGATTAAGACGTTCCCCTTGGCTGTCCAATCATAAGAACAAAGTAGGATTTAAAAGTCCTCCCCTTTCATTCAATGGGATGTTCTTATGGCATATAGGGATGCTACGCATTTGTCCTTAATTAGAAATCAGAACTTATTTTTCTGCAAAATCTTAAATCCTGAAATCCTAGGATTTTGATATATGTTTTTTATTTATGAACCTAAACTTAATTAAGAATTAAGATTATGAAACTAATTAGGTCTAAAATTAAGAATTTTTAGATCTAAAATATTTTCATAAAATTGGGTTTGGACTTGGGTAGCTCAATTAGGTCTAGCGGTTGATCAAACCAAATCAAAAGTTGGTTAGGTGGAATCAAGAGTGCTTAGAATTGACCAGCGTAATAGTTGTAAGTCTGGGTCAAGGTCGACTCAAAGCCACATGTGATCGATCCAATTAAGACCTAATTTGGCTCCATGGTTCGAGCCTGGATTGTAGGCTAACACGATTAGTTCTGGTTCGATAATTTGGTGTCGAAGGTAAGTTTGGCAGATACGATTGATTGATTTTTAATTGGGAGCTACTCGACCTGAATGCATTCTTGTTGAGTTAATGGCGTATCCACCAGTCTCACTTACCTGGCCATTTGTATCAACTTAGTTCTGATTTATGGTGGCTAACATTTTGAGCTAACCTATGCCACTAGGCTTGTCAAAATTGATATGATTGAGTCAAGTCTAAGTGACCTAAATTGAATCTCCCTGAAAAAAGATTAAGTCAATTGATCTTCCACCATTGTAGATGTGCGAGCCCTTTCCAAGGTTGATTGTTCTCGACTAGTTACAGTAGCTCAGTTGCATCGGGAAGACGCAACCACATCTATTAAGCATTGGATGCTACAGGTTGGAGAATGGGTTGGACTCAATATTTTGGATACGATGAGGGACCCAATCAAAAATCCAATTCATGCAAATGCTGGGTCTAACTTAACTAAAAAATGGATCAATATTCTGAACATGGTGAGATTTATGAATTAGAGACTAGGATTAGGTACACCATGATTAGAGAATCATTGGATAAGAGTTGTCCACTCATTGATTGACCCATCACTAATAACTATTAGGTGAGGTGGTGAGCCAGTAGGTGGGACCGCACCATCCACTAGAAATCAATTGATCGTGAAGATTTTTGCATCTCTGCCCAGAAAGTGTAGGAATCCAAAAAAATAGTGGTAGCCTAATTTATTTAAAAATAAAATTTTTAAATAAATTAATTAAGTCTAATTATAAAATCTAACTAGAAACTTTGACTCTCTACAAAAAAATATCTGCGTCCAACCCACTAGCCCGTATCCTGGACACCCATCGATTGACCGGATCCAACTTCAAGGATTGGCTCCGAAACTTCAAAATTATTTTGGATTCTAAGAAGTTGACTCATGTGTTGGAACATGACCCTCCCACTTTACCAGCCCATCCATCTGTTGATCAGAGAGCATCTCTAGAGAAGTGGATGGATGATGATAACGAAGCTAGGTATTACATGTTAGGCTCGATGTCCGATGAGCTCCAATGCCAACATGAAGATATTAAGACTAGCTGCCAAATATTGGTTCATCTACAAGAGTTGTTTGGTGAACAAAGTCGCGCAGCCAAATATCAAATCACTAGAAGACTTTTTAATGCTCAAATGCATGATGGGCAGTCGGTCCAAGATCATTGTTTGATGATGATCAAGGACTTGAAGAGCTTAAGAAGCTCAGTGTCAAGTTGGACAAGGATTTGTATATTGATATAATTCTGCAATCCTTGACTGATGCATATGGGTACTTCATCATGAACTACCATATGCATAAACTATAGAATACTCTGGTAGAACTTATGAATATGTTGGTTACTAATGAGCTTTCTATAAAAGGTTCTAAAGGCTCAGTACTTGCTGTGGAGTAGACTTCTTTCAAGAGAAAGTCTTTTGGAAAGAAAAAGAAGTTCACGAAGAAGTAGAAGGTAGATGGTGAAGAGAAGAAGAAGGCCGAGCCGAATAAGAAGGTCACTGATAAAGAGAAATATTTTCATTGCAACATAGATGGTCATTGAAAGCGAAAGTGCCCCTTGTACCTAGCCAGCCTGAAGAACAAGAAGGAGGCAGGTCCTTTTGGAGGTATGCTTGTTATAGAATCTAACCTCATGATTTCTTCTACATCCAGTTGGGTGCTTGACTCTGGTTCTAGTGCTCACTTATCCACTTCTATGCAGGATCTTGAGGATAGCAGGAGGCTGAGAAATGGTGAGATGATCCTATGCATCGAAAATAGAGTAAGAGTTGCTGCAATGGCCGTGGCAACCTATCCTCTGCGATTATGATTAGAATTAGATTTACTTCTTAGAGACTATTTTTATGTGCCTACAGCAAGCAGAAATTTGACTTTTATTTCATGTTTAACACAGGAAGGCTATGTAATTAGTTTTCTTAAAGACTATTGTAATATTCTTTATGAAAGAAATAAAATTGCAATTGCTTACCGTATAAATGGTCTCTATCAGTTACATACTGATGTTTCTATTTTCAATATCGAGCAAAACGTGAATGCCATAGGATAAAAATGACCTAGGGATAGTCTAAATTATAGGTATCTTTGGCACCTTAGGCTAGGTCATATAGCAGAAGACAGGGTTAACAAATTAGAGAAATCTGGGCTATCGAGTTCGTTGACTTTTGAGTCATATCTAATTTATGAATCATACCTTCATGGCAAAATGACCAAGCTTCCTTTTGTAGGACATAGAAAAAGGGCCACAGACCTACTTGCCCTAGTACATATTAATGTGTGCGGTCTATTTGATGTGCTGGCTAGAGGCAGCTTTGTCTACTTCATCACCTATATCGATGATTTATCTCAGTACGGGTATGTATATTTGATGCGACATAAACTGAAGCTTTTAAAAAGTTCAAAGAATTTAGACATGAAGTAGAAAAATAAATTAAAAAATTCATTAAGGTTCTTTGATCAGATCGAGGAGGTGAATACCATAGTCGGAAATTCCTAGACTATCTTAAGCAAAATGGCATGGTCTCTTAATGGACTCCACCTGGAACACCTCAACTCAACATGACTTTAGAATGGAGAAAGTGGACCTTATTAGATATGGTCCGATCTATGATGAGCTTCACGAACTTCTCTGAGTTTCTTTAGGAACATAGTCTAATGACCGCTATATATTTACTAAACAGGATTTCCTCTAAAATCGTTCCTATCATACCATATGAGATATGTCATGGTAAGAAACTAAGTCTGAGTCACCTTAGAATTTGGGGTTATCTAGCTCATGTCAAGAGACAACAGGCGGACAAGTTAGAGTATAGGTCCTTTAGAGCTCGGTTCATAGGATATCCTAAAGAGTCATTAGGATATTATTTCTACATTCTGAAAGACCACAATGTGATTATGAGTCGACATGCCATCATTCTTGAAAAATAGTTTATTCAAGATGGTGGCATCGAAAGATAGATTAGGCTCGAGGAGAAAGTCTTCCAAGAGCAACAAGCTAAGGATCCTATGAAATCCAATCAGATTAAGCTAGTCAAATTACTATCTCCTCCACCTCGTAGATCAGAAAGGATTTTCTATCCTCCTGAAAGATACTTGGATACTATTTCAGAGGACGTAGAGAAAATATTCCTCACAAAAAATGAGATTCATCATGATGATCCCAAAACCTATGATGAGGCGATATTAGATATCGACTCTGAGAAATGGTTAGAGGCAATGAAGTCAGAGATTAACTCAATGAGCTCAAACCAAGTTTGGACCTTGGTAGATCCACCTGAAGGTATAGTACCTATTGGGTGTAAATGGATCTACAAGAGAAAGATAGGTGTAGATAGGAATATGGAGACATTCAAGGCTAGGTTAGTGGCGAAAGGGTATAGTCAGCACAAAGGCATTGACTTGAAGGAACTAGATCTAGGGTTTCACAGGTGGATCTTGAAACTTTTTCAAGATCATGTAGCAGAAGATTTAAATAAATTAAATATTTATTTAAATAAATATATAAATACCTAGATCTCAAATCTATTACATGATCAAGGCATGATATTAAATCAAAAATTAAAATCAAATAAGAGAAAAAAGGTTGATCAAATCAACCTAGATCTACACTACATCAAATGCAGGTATAAAGTTTATAGATCATATCTATTACCTGAGCAAGTTAGATGTTCTAACATGCTGATCTAGGTTTGAGGATAAAGTCATGAGCTGCACATGCATCCAACCTCTAGGAGTCATCTACACAAGCCTACGATCTCTAATCTGAAGTCCAATGCAGAAAATCAGTACAGCATGATAGTACCATGCTGATCCTTCTTCAATGATCGATCCAATGATCCCTTCTTCAAAATTTGGACTCTCTAAAATATCAAAATGAAAGATAAGAGTTTACTAATCTAAGACTCTATCAGAAAAAACTCAAAAAAGGAGGAGAGATTGAAAATAAAAGATCCCTAGAAGAAGACCCTCTTCTTCTTCTATTTTCTCTCACCTAGACATCTAGTTTGATGCCTATGGAACCCTCATGCCCAAGGATCCTCTTCCTCTGATTTTTGCACACCACAAACCTCTCCCAAAGCTCTATATTTAATAAAAAAATTAGAATAAAATTTATCCAATAAATAGAGAAAAGGAAGAGTCCATGTTAGATCAAAATCCTAGACTAGGAATATCCAAACATGGAAAGTTGTTGGGGCACCCAACTCTTATGCACCTCCTCCATAATTATTGGCATGGACCAGCAAGGGAGGGTGCACAAAAAAGGAGATTATTTTCATGGAATAAGGGAAGAATTAATTAAAAGAGGGGGGCACTCAAGGGAAGGTGTTTTGGTCAACAAGGATTCTATCTCATAGAATTCTAAGCAAAACAAACTCCTTTTTTGACGTGGTCTTCCAACAAATTGCCTTATGAGAAAAGGAGGAGATAAAGAGGGCATAAGAAGAAATGAAAGTTGAGAATTTTCACGTAAGAAATGAAATAAAAAGAGCATAGGGTGTGAGGATTAAGTGGCGCAAGTGATAGGGAGTCCTAGTCACACTAGGACTCCTATTTTGACTTGGTCAAACAAGATCTTTTAACCAAATAAAATCATGATTAAACCAAACCAATTAGATAAGGTCCTAACCCATTTAAGAAATTAATTAAATTAGATTAAGTTAAATTTAATTCTAATTTATTTTCTAATCAAATTAGAAAATTGGGTTAATCCGAGTCCTAGTTAGACTAGGACTAGTTCTTCCTTGCACTTAGCTTATCCAATAAACCAATTGGACTTGATCCAATCAAGTCCAAACCAAATCTAATTAAATCATATTTAATTAGACTTAATCTTTGCCTATTGGCTTAATGAAATTCAGCGAATTAGTAATCTAATTGCTAATCGATCCTCCTACAATACTTGCACTAGGTTAAACACCAATCGTATTGATTGTTTAACCCTAGAATGATTCTTAATCGTTGATCAACCATCTGATCAAATCATAAGCTCTAATGTGTTTGACCTCATAGGTCTAAGTCTAAGTTGATAGCATGGAAATAAATTTTTATTCCAATCGAAGTGACCATCTAGCAATGATACCTGATGGCTGGATTGGTTGAAAGTATAGAACACCATCCTTAGAACCCATGTAGATATAGTTTTTATAAAATTCATCCCCTTGACCACAATGCTCATAGGACACCTTAGAGTTCAACTATCAACTTTGATCAGGTTGTCCACATTGTATTTCAAAATATCAAATCCATCTGATGGATTACCTTGGCCAAGGTTTTGCTATAATTAAATACAGTGATACATTCTTCTCCAACTCTTGGAGTGGTCAATTCCATTTTGATCACACTCCGACTTCGCAAGTACTTGATTGTGTTTAGAAGTCTTTCATTGTTGAATTAGAAATTCAGTTAGTCCAGTAACAAAGCACAGTGAGTTGCTTGCATGTCACTAAGGTGATCTCAGGTCTAAGGGATACTTATACCTATATTTCTTTAGAGATATTCTCGATAGTAGAATGCTCTGGAGTTGGTCACGTTCAATGATGATATACCCAAACATCTCACCTATATGACATACCAGTATTTTCATACTCCTTGGTTAAGAGGACAACCAACCTATATGGCATATCATGACCTATGCACAATAAAAGCTATTGTCCTAATTAACAGCCTATCATTTGGTCATGAACCCATTTAAGGACTAATCGATAAATCCTCTCTTTATCGAAACTAAACAGTCTTAAGGACTTCATTACAACAATGGAGTTCATTAGAAAATGTAAACTTATGATGAAAAGATGCCAAAATATTTTTATTAATTAATAAATTAATTATAATTATAAAATAGCTCAACCGTCAATAGGCTGATGATTGGCTTTGGAACATAATTTCCAACAACTCCCACTTGTCCTAAAGCCACTCAGCATAGTATCTAATACCCATCTTCGACTTATGGTTGTCGAACTTCTTGATTGCCAGGGCTTTAGTGGAGGAGTCGGCTAGGTTCTTCTTTTCGTCGATCTTCTAAAGATCGACGTCACCATGATCCACAATCTAATAGACCAAATGAAAGCGGCGTAGAATGTGCATTGTCCACTAGTGTGCCTTCGGTTCCTTTGCTTGAGCTATGGCGCCAGTGCTATCGCAGTAGAGCAAGACTAGACCATCAATGAAGGGTGCTATTCCAAGCTCGATGATGAACTTCCTCAGCCATATAATTTTCTTTGCTGCATCTGATGCTGCCATGTACTCTGCTTCATAAATAGAGTCAGCCACTGTATGCTGCTTAAAACTTTTTTAGCAGATGACTCCATCATTTAGAGTAAAGATATACCTCAACATACTTTTACTATCATCATGGTCAGATTGAAAGCTGGAGTCTACAAATCTCATAAGCTTCAGATCTGACTCACCATAAACCAACCATTGATCCTTAGTATTTCTCAAATACTTAAGGATGGTTTTAACCACTTTTTAATGATTTTCTCCAAAATCAAATTGGTATCTACTCACTACTCCTAGTGAGTATGCCACTTTTGGTCTCGTACATGTCATTGCATACATAATAGATCCCACTATCGAAGCGTATGGAATTCTACTCATACACTCTCTCTCTTTAGGAGTTGTTGGATAATCCTTTTTAGAGAGAGAAATTTTTTAGCCTTTCAAGAGATAGCCCTTTTTGAAATTCTCCATGCTGAACCTCTTCAGCACAGTTTCTATGTATGTGGATTGAGATATACCAAGCATCCTTTTAGATCTATCCCTATAGATCTTCATCCTTAGGATGTAGGATGCTTCACCCAAGTCCTTCATGGAGAATTATGATGATAACCAGACTTTTATTTCTTGTAGTGCAGGGATATTATTTTTTATTAAGAAAATATCATCCACATACAAAATAAGGAATACCATTGCTGGACCATTTGCCTATTTGTAAATACAAGATTCTTTTCTGTTCTTAATGAAGCCATACGTTTTGATCACTTTATCAAAATGCATGTTCCAACTCCAAGATGCCTGCTTCAATCCATAAATGGATCTCTGAAACTTTTACACCTTGGACTCATCTGTGGATGTGAATCCTTCAGGTTGTATCATATATGCCTCTTCGATCAGCTCTCCATTTAGAAAAGCTGTCTTCATATCTATCTGCTAGATCTCATTATCAAGATGGGCAACAATGGCAAGCATGATCTGAATGGACTTGAGCATTGCCATAGGAGAGAACGTCTCATCATAGTCAATACCATAATGTTGACGATATCCCTTGGCAACCAGATGGACTTTATAGGTCTCCACCTTTTCATCTATGCCCCTCTTTCTTTTGAAGACCCATTTACACCCAATGGGTTTAACCCCTTTAGGTGGGTCAACTAATGTCGATACATCATTGACCTTTATAGAATCCATTTTGGATCTCATGACTTCTAGTCATTTCTCAGAGTCGAATCTCTGCATCACATTCATATAAGTGATCGGATCTTCATCATTCTCATCGAGTTCGATGGGATCACCATCTTGGACCAAGAATCCATAGTATCTGTCCAGATGGTGCGGTACTCTACCAGATCGCCTTAATGATGTGGATTCACTAGGCTTTGAATTTGATCTAATCAAATGTGACTTAGGTTCAACATTCTATGTTGGACTTTCTACCTATTGAACTTCATCAAGTTCAACCTTAGAGGCAATAGTTCCTTCACCAAGGAACTTCTTTTCCAAAAAGGTTGCCCTAAGGCTGACGAACATCTTTTGTTCATTAGCATGGTAGAAATAGTATCCTTTGGTCTCTTTTGGAAATCCAATGAATGTACACTTATCAGACCTAGGTACAAGTTTGTCTATAACTAACCATTTGACATAAGTCGGGCACCCCTAAATCCTAAGGTGTGAAAGTGCTGGCTTACGTCCTATCCATATCTCATATGGGGTTTTAACTACAGACTTACTTGAAATCCTATTTAATAAATAATAAGTCGATTTGAGTGCATATCCCTAGAAGGATATCGGCAAGCTGGCAAATCCTATCATGGATTAGACCATATCTAACAAAGTTTGATTCCTCCTTCCAGACACACCATTATGCTGTGGTATTTGAAGAGGAGTCCATTGGGAGAGAATTTCATTCTCTCCTAGATATGTGAGAAACTCACTAAAAAGGTATTCTCCTCCTCAGTCAGATTGAAGAGTTTTAGTACTCTTTCTAGTTTATTTTTCTACTTTATTTCATAATCTTTTGAACATTTCAAAAGATTTCGACTTATGTTTCAACAGATAGACATATCCATATCTAGATAGATCATCTGTGAAAGTGATGAAGTAGACATATCCATCTCTGGCACTTGTACTTATTGGTCCACATACATCATTATGTTCTAGACCTAAGAGATCATTGGCTCTCTCACCTTTTTCAGTAAAAGATGACTTGGTCATTTTACCAAAAAGATAGAACTCACAGGTTGGAAGTGATTCATAATCATTGACTTCGAGGATTCCCTCTTGAGTTAACCTATTTATTCTATTCTTATTTATATGACCTAGCCTACAGTGTCATAAGTAGATATTTGATACACTATCTAATCTAGGATGCTTGCCAGTAGATTAGACTACATTGATAGGTTGTGATAACATATATACATCATTGTTCAATTATCCACACAGTAACACCATTCATAATGACATTACAAACTCATTTCATTATTAAAATTTTATAATTGTTCATAGCCAAAAGGCATACAAAAATGATATTTAAAAAGAAACTAGGATAAAAATGACAATCACTAAGAATAATGGTATGAGATTCAAATACAAGTTTTGAAATTCCTAAAGCTAAAATTGGAACTGATCTTCCATCTCCAATGTTTAGGAACCTCTCACCTTGCTCATATCTTCTACTGACCTGCAATCCCTGCAATGAATCATAAATATGGTAAGAGATACCAGTATCCAATATCCTATCAGTAATATCATAAATAGAGAAATTGCAAGGAGTTATCATATAAATATCTTGCCTAGCAACAGCTTGCTTATTTCTCTGCCTATTCAGGTCCATGGCGGTAATGTACTGAGGATAGTTCCTCTTTTAGTATCCCCACTTCTTGCAAAAGAAGCATTCAGCTTGACTGTTATCAGACTTGATCTTTCTAGTCTGGCCATGCACTGATGTTCCAACCTGAACTTGCACCTTCTTTGTTTTCTTCTTCTTGTTCTTCTTCTCTTTTCTAAAGGATCGAAAACTAGAAGATAAACCTTCCACTAAGTTCACCGACTCTTTATGGAGCTGGTGATCCTTCTCAAAGTCTAATGTAACCCTAGTAAGCCATGGTAGTTTTCTTCAGGCTTTGTCATTCTGTAATGAGTAAGAAAAGGGAGATAGGACTTTGGCAGCGAGTTCAGTATTGCATCTTTCCCAAGTTGTTCATGCCAGAAAAAGTTGAGTTTGCTCAAGCGCTCTATCAACTCAATCATATACAGTACATGATCAGTGATAGAGACTCCATCCTGCATTCTGGCATTGAAGATAGTGCAACTAGTTTGTGTCTCTCAACGTCATCGGGTTTGCCAAAAGAATCCTCCAATACTTGAAATATTTTATTTGGCTGAGCTATCTCAAACCTACGACTGAACTCATCACTCATCGTAGCCAGCATAATGCAGTGCACCATGGTTCGGTCACTGAGCCACTGCTGATAAGTATCTCTGACTGTTCCACGTGCATTGATAGCTGGCACCTCATGTGCAAGATCCGTCAGCACATATAGGATCTATTCATGCTCCAGATAATCTTCAACTTTCGATACCAGCTATCGAAGTTGGATCCCACCAACTTATCATTGTCCAATAATGATCAGAGCGATAGGATAGGGGCCATGTCTACATAAAGGAAAACCAAAATCTAATTAGTAATTGGTTCATTAAACCTAAAGATTTGAACTTTAATCAAAAGATTTCTTCCACTATTTTATTCAAATTGGTAGCCTCTGTTAGATATGTGTGCCCTAGAAGTCAGAATTGGCTGACACTTGTAATACACTTCTAAGGGCAAAATTATAATTTTGACTATAAATAATAAAATAGATTATTTTCTATCACATATGTTTATTTAGTATCTGTGATACATCTCCTAAGTTAATGGTGATAATAATTCTTATTTTTAAGAGTTCAAAATTTAAGACAAGAATTTTCATTATTAACTCATAAAATGCTCCTGACCGTAGGATCATCATGAGGATGGTGATTAATTCAAAAGATTAGTGTACAATCACTTTTTTATAGTAGATAAGTCTTGAGTCTACGGTATAGAGATACCGAAGTGAGAGTATAGGTACTTGTTAGAGAATAAGGATACTGAGCGCGACCACCTCGAGTAGTCATAAGAAAATCTACCTTCTCATCGATGACTAACTCGATGCTATAATGGTGTGTCTAGTTCTTTGACCTGAGGTGCATCGATAGTTTACCTTGAGGGTGTTATAGTTTGACTACATCATGACTCGATCTCCTAGTCATTCAGAACCCTGAGGTGTATGTTGGCTATAGCATGTTCATTATAGAAATTAGATTACACCAAGATGGAATCTATCTACCTCGGTGGATGAGGAGCGGCCCTATGATGATCATGAGAATCAAGTCGATAAGCCCATGGCCATGGCAGAATGTGAAATAATGGAAAGAGTTTCTATTAAGGTTTTCACATTGGACTTGAATCGAATGATTAAATCATATGATAGAAATTAGGGTTTGACGAGTTCAGCCATAACCCTAATCCGATTAGGGCTCAAGATAGAAGAACTTAATCACACAAGTAGCTACATCGAGAGGTTCATTTTTCAGTTTTGATGGGTTGCCACCATATACTGCTAGGTGTCACTAGTGGATTTTGGGAGCAACTAGAATGATTTAGATGATCGATCATTCTAGTTGTCTGAATCAGAAGAGTTTTGATTGATCGAAAGGAGTTTTAATGATGTCGATGATGGAGATTATGACATGTCCCATTACCATACAGAACTGAACCTAACTGGATCACACAAACAAGGGTTTGGATCTGGATATCATCAATTGGACTAACCCAGTTTAGTTGGTTTGAATAAGATTCAAGTTGGTTCAAGAAAATCGTGCTAGCACATGATTGAGCCTAACGTTCTCCTTTTTTTCTTATCATTAAAAGTTATCTCGACTGAGCCAAATGAGTTTGTGCTCACTCAGGTACCTTTACCTGGTCTGACTGGAGCTTGCCCAAGTTAGAAAAATATTATCTTAATTTTTGAGATAAATTTAAGACAACACCTACCATTTTCCATCACCTACTAATTTTTGTACTTTGACTTGGTCAAACGTTGACCTTTGACCCTTGGACATCTGCCCATGCATCATGCACTTATTGGGGAGTAGATAGGAGCTTATCTCCTCTCTAAAAATTAGAAAGAAAGGGGGAGCATGCCTAGGATGGCGTGCATCCATGGATAGGGATGCTGGAGTTCCATACAGATGGGACTTCAGGTTGCTTCTTGGATTCAAACTAGGTGACCCTCACCTATAGACTTTGACCAGTCTTAGGCGCCACCTTAGGATGAATCTATGAATCTTTCGTCTGATTGGATCAGATAATATCATCCCACCAATCAGATTTAGATCTGATTGAACAAAGCAACGTGATTCATCGGGATGATGCAGCACTGCATGGCGCAGCGAAGTCTATAAATAGACCCTATCTACTCCCACTTTCTAATAGAATTCCTCTTAGCCAATGCCCCAAGGCTATCCCTCTCTCTTCTCCATGCCACCATCTAGTCTTCTCTCTCCTCTTCATGCCCAAGAAATTTGGGCCTTCAGATTAGTGCGAATCAGGCAAGAAAAGGCTGATGAAAATGGAAGAACGCAGCACTGCTGCAGAGACGATGGATGATCTTCAGAAGAAGTTTTGAAGATCCTTCAAATCAGATCTAAATCTAATTTTTGGAAAAAAGAAAGAGAAGGAGAAGATCTCCAGATCCAGCCTGAGTGGATATCGGTAGAGGCCAGGCGCTTGCGTGGCTAGATCCAGAACCTCAGGGCTTCGATAGGATCATCAACGGGTAATCAGATTACCCAAAATTAAGATAAAATTAATTCAAAATTAATTTAGTTTTATTTTTTTGATTATTAGATTATAAATTAGATCTAAAAATTTATCAAATCTAATTAGAATCTAAGAAAAAATTTTGAAATATACCTCTCGATCCAATCAGATCCGAACGAACTTGACCCAAAAAATTAGGATTTTCCTTCAACTGGTATCAGAGCCAGGCTCTTATTAAATTTATTTAGATTTAATTTAATTTGATTAATTAATAATTTTAGTTATCACATGAGATATGATTAGATCTAAAATTAGAATATAGAAAATTAAAATTAATTGATCTAGATCTAATATGTATGAGATACTTAACTGGACTAGAAATGGAATAGTTCTATGTGTAGTCTAGTATAATCATATTTTTTATTTGATTAAATATAATTTTTAGATCTATTTATTTTTTATTTTTTGATATTATAAATATTATAATCAAATCTAAAAATAAAAAATAAAATAAAATTAATTTGTTCATATGAGATATGATAGTTGCATGTTTAGACTAACTATAGAATAGTTCTGCAAATAGGTCTAGATTAAATTTTATTTGATAAGATCAAATTTAAATTTAATTTTTTAGATGATTATGAGATAATTTAGATCTAAATCATGCATGCATAATATATATGATATATACAAAATATGTTTTAATTAGATCTTTTTTTTATATGAGATATATGCTTAGATCTAATTTATTTTTGTAGATTAGTTGTATTTCTGATTAACGCATTCCCCTTGGCCGTCCGATCATAAGAACAAAGTAGGGCTTAAAGACCCTCTCCTCTTATTTGATGGGGTGTTCTTTTGATGTGTAGGGGTGCTGTGCGTTCTTCCTTAATCAAAAATTAAAAACTTACTTTCTACAAAATCCTAGATCCTGAAATCCTAGGATCTTATTTACATGTTTTGTTTAAGAATCCTGACTTAATTAAGAATTAAGTTTATGAAATATCAATTAGGTCTAAATTGAGAATTTTAGATCTAAGACATATTCATAAATCTGAGTTCGAGCTTGGATAGCTCAATTAGGTCTAGCAGTTGATCAAACCGAATCAAGAGTCGGTTAGATGGAATCAACAATGCTTAAATTGACCAGCCTAATAGGATTAAGTCTAGGTCAAGATCGAGTCACGTGACTAAGTGATCAAGCTAAGACCTCATTAGGCTCAGTGGTTAGAGCCTGGATTGTAGGCTAATCCAATTGGTTCTGTCTCAATAATTTGGTGTCTAAGATAAGTTTGGCAAATACGACCGACTGGTTTTTAATTAGGAGCTACTCGACTCGAATGCATTCTTGTCGAGTTAATGGCATATCCCTTCCATCGGTCTCACTTACCTGGCCATGTTTATTGACTCAGTTCTGATCTGAGGTGGTTAATAATCTGAGCTAACCCATGCCACTAGGTTAGTTATAATAGTTATGACTATGTCAAGTCTAGTTTAATGAGATCTAAATCAAATCTCCCTAAGAAAAGATTAAGTCATGGTCTTCCACCATTGTAGATGTGCGGGCCCTTCCCAGGTTTGATTATTCTCGATTGATTATGGTGGCTCAGTTGCACCGAAAAGATGCAACCATGTCTATTAAGCATTGGATGCTATTGGCTGGAGGATGAATTGGACTCAATATTTTGGATACGGTGAGAGACCCAATTAGGAATCCAACCTGTGCAAATGATGGGTCTGACTTAACTAAGGAGTGGATCAATATTTCGGACATGATGAGATTCATGAATTAGAGATCAAGTTTGGGTGCACCATGATTAGAGAATCATTGAACCAGAGTTGTTCACTCATTAGCTAACCCATCATCAATAACTGTTAGGTGTGGTGATGAGTCAGTTGGTGGGACCGCACTACCCACTAAAAATTAGTAATCATGGAGATTTTTGCATCTCTACAGAGGAAGTGTAGAGATCCAAGAAAATAGTGGAAGCTATTTTATTTTAAAATAAAATCTCTAAACAAATTGGTTAAGTCTTAATTACAATATCTAACCAGAAACTTTGACTCTCTACAGGAAGATGTCTGCATCCAATCCACTAGCATGAATTCTAGACACCCATAGATTGATCGGATCAAATTATAAGGATTGGCTCCAGAACATCAAAATTATTTTGGATTCTAAGAAGTTAACTCATGTATTGGATCAGGATCCTCCCACCTTACCAGCTTGTCAATCTGCTGAATAGAGAGCATCTCTAGATAAGTGGACTGACGAAAATAATAAGGCCAGATACTACATATTGGGCTCGATGTCTGATGAGCTTCAGCACCAACATGAAGATATCAGAACTGCTCGTCAAATATTGGCTCACCTATAGGAGATGTTTGGTGAACAAAGTCGCACAGCCAAGTATCAAGTCACTAAAAGACTGTCAAGACTAAGATGCGTGATGGGCAGTCAGTCCAAGATCATTATCTGATGATGATCAAGGACTTGGAAGAGCTTGAGAAGCTCGGAGTGAGGTTGGACTTGGATTTACAAAATGATATAATTCTGCAATCCTTCACTGATGCGTATGAACAGTTCATCATGAACTACTATATGAATAAACTTCAAAATTCCTTGGTCGAACTTATGAACATGCTGGTTACCACTAAGCTTTCCATGAAAGGTTCTAAACACTAAGTGCTTGCTATGAAATGGACTTCTTCCAAGAGAAAGTCTTTTGAAAAGAAGAAGAAGTCTGTGAAAAAGCAGAAGATGGAAGAAGAAAAGAAGAAAAGGGCAGAGTTGAAGAAGGCCGCTGACAAAGAAAAGTATTTCCATTGCAACAATGATGGCTACTAGAAGCGGAACTATCCTAAAGTATTTTCATTGCAATAATGATGGCCACTGAAAGCAGAGCTGGCCTAAATACCTGGCTACCCTAAAGAATAAGAAGGAGGCTGGTCCTTCTAGAGGTATGCTCATTATTGAGTCTAACCTTATGGTTTCTTCTGCATCCAATTGGATGCTTGACTCTAGTTCTAGTGCTCATTTATGCACTTCTATGCAGGATCTTGAGGATAGCAGGAGGCTGAGGGATGGTGAGATGATCCTGCATGTCAGAAATGGAGCAAGAGTTGCTGCCGTGGTCGTGGGAACATACCCTCTTCAACTACCATCTGGTTTAGACTTGGTATTAAAAGACTGATATTTTATGCCTACAGTAAGCAGAAATTTAATTTCTATTTCTTGCCTTGCATTAGAAGGCTATGTAATTAGTTTTCTTAAGAACCATTGTAACATTCTTTATGAACGAAATAAAATTGTAAGTAATTTCCTTATTAACGGTCTTTATCAGTTACATGTTGATGTATCTATTTTTAATTTCAAGCAAAATGTGAATGCCATAAAATCAAAATGACCTAGGGATAGTCCAAATGATAGATATCTATGGCACCTAAGATTAGGTCATATAGCAGAAGATAGGGTTAACAAATTAGAGAAAATTGAGCTATTGAGTCCATTGACTTCCGAGTCATATCCACTTTATGAATTCTGTCTTCATGGCAAAATGACTAAGCTCCCTTTTGTAGGACATGGGAAAAGGGCCACGGATCTTCTTGCCCTAGTACATACAGATGTGTGCGGCCCATTCGATGTGCTGGCTAGAGGCAACTTTGTCTACTTCATAAACTTTATCGATGATTTATCTAGATATGAGTATGTGTATCTTATGAGATATAAGTCTGAAGCTTTTCAAAAGTTCAAAGAATTCAGACATGAAGTAGAAAAGCAAACTGAAAATCCATTAAGGTTCTTCGATCAGATCGAGGAGGTGAATACCTTAGTCGAGAATTCCTAGACTATCTCAAGAAAAATGGCATAGTCTCTCAACGCAGTCCACCAGGAATACCTCAACTCAATGGGATTTCAGAACAAAGGAATCGGACTCTATTAGATATGGTTCGATCCATGATGAGCTTCACAGATCTTCCTGATTTTCTTTGGGGATACTGTTTGTTAACTGCAATATACTTACTGAATAGGGTTCCTTCTAAAACCATTCCTACCACACCGTATGAGATATGGCATGGTAAGAAACCAAGTCTGAGTCATCTCAGAATTTGAGGCTGTCTGGCTCATATCAAAAGACAACAAGCGGATAAGTTAGACTTTAGGTCCTTTAGAGTTCGATTCATAGGATATCCTAAAGAGTCATTAGGATATTATTTCTACATTCCAGAAGATCACAATGTGATTATGAGTCGACATACCATCTTTCTTAAAAAATAGTTTATTCAAGATAGCGGCATTGAAAAGCAGATCAAGATCGATGAGAAAGTCTCACAAGAGCAACAAGCTAAGGACCAAATGGAACCAAATCAGGTTAAGCCAATCCATACACTACCTCCTCCACCTCGTAGATCGAAAAGGATTTCCCATCCCCCTGAGAGGTACTTAGATACTATTTCAGAGAATTTTGAGGAAATGTTCCTCGTAGGTAACGGGGTTCATGGTGATAATCCCAAAACCTATAACAAGACGATATTAGATATCGACTCCGAGAAATGGTTAGAGGTAATGAAGTCAAAAATTGACTTGATACACTCAAACCAAGTCTGAGCCTTAATAGATCCACCAGAAGGTATAGTACCTATTGGGTGTAAATAGATCTACAAGAGAAAGATTGGTGCAGATGAAAATGTGGAGACATTCAAGACTAGATTAGTGGCAAAAGATTATAGTCAACGTGAAGGCATTGACTATCAGGATACCTTTTCACCAGTAGCTATGCTAAAATCCATCCACACACTGCTTGCTATTACAGCCTATTTCGATTATGAAATATGGCAAATGGATGTGAAAATGGCATTCTTAAATAGATATCTTGAGAAAGATATCTATATGGAATAGCCCTTAGGTTTCACATCCAGTGATGATGATCACAAAGTATGCAAGCTGCAAAGGTCCATATATGGACTTAAGCAAGCATCTCAGAGCTGGATTACTCATTTTAATGATGTGATCAAAATATTTGGTTTCATCAAAAATAAGGAGGAACCATGTGTCTTCAAAAATATCAGTGGGAGCGCTATTGTCTTCCTCGTATTGTACGTGGTTGACATCCTTCTTATTGGAAATGATATTTTCATATTGACCATAGTTAAAATATGGTTATCTAAAGAAATCTTCATTAAAGACCTAGGAGAAGCATCATTTATTCTAGGAATCAAGGTCTATAGAGATAGACCGAATAGGATGCTAGAACTTTCACAGAAGAAGTACATAGAAAAAATACTAAAGAGATTTAGTGTGGAAAACTCTAAGAGGGATTTAGTATCCTTCAGACATGGCATTCATCTTTTCAAGAAGATGTGCCCTAGCACACCTGAGAAAATAGAACGCATGAGCAAGATCCCTTATGCTTCAGCAATAGGAAGCCTCATGTATGCCATGTTATGTACACGACCTGATATAGCCCATGCCGTGAGTGTCACGAGCAGATTGTTAGATATGTTTGCCCTAGAAGCCAGAATTGGCTGACACTTGTAATACACTTCTAAGGATAAAATTATAATTTTGACTATAAATAATAAAATAGATTATTTTCTATCATATATGTGTATTTAGTGTCTGTGATACATCCCTTGAGTTAATGGTAATGATAATTCTTATTTTCAAGAGTTGAAAATTTAAGACAAAAATTTTCATTATTAACTCATAAAATGCTTCTGACCGTAGGATCATCATGAGGATGATGATTGATCTGAAAGGTTAGTGTACAATCGCTTCTTTGTAGTAGATGAGTCTTGAGTCTACAGTGTAGAGACATCGGAGCGAGAGTACATGTACTCATTAGAGAATGAGGGCACTGAGTGTGACCACCTCGAGTAGTCATAAGAAAGTCTACCTTCTTGTCGATGACTGACTTGATGTTGTAGTGGTGTGTCTAGTTCATTGACCTGAGGTGCATCGACAGTTCACCTTGAAGGTGTTATAGTTTGACTACACCATGACTCGATCTCCTAGCCATTCGGAACCCTGAGGTGTATGTTGGCTATAGCATGTTCATTGTAGGAATTGGATTACACCAAGATGGAATCTATCTACCTCGGTAGAAGAGGAGCGGCCCTATGATGATCAGGAGAATCAAGTCCATAAGCCTATGGCCATGGCAGAGTGTGAAATAATAGAAAGAGTTTCTATTAAGGTTTTCACATCAGACTTGAATCGAATGATTAAATCATATGATAGGAATTAGGGTTTGACGAGTTCACCTTAACCCTAATCTGATCGGAGCTCAAGATAAAAGAACTTAATCACACAAGTAGCTGCACTGAGAGGGTTCATTTTTAGTTTTGTTGGGTTGGCACCATATGCTGCTAGGTATCATTGATGGATTTTGGGAGCAACTAGAATGATTTTGATGATCGATCATTCTAGTTGTCTGAATTAGAAAAGTTCTGATCTATCGAAAGGAGTTTCGATGATGCCGATGATAGAGATCATGACATATCCCATTACCATACAAAACTGAAGCTAACTAGGTCACACAAATAAGGGTTTAGATCTGGATATCATCAATTGGACTAACATAGTTCAGTTGATTTGAATTAGATTCAATTAGGTTCAAGAAAATCATGCTAGCACACGATTGAGCCTAACGTTCTCATTTTTCTTATCACAAAAGTTATTTTGACTAAGCCAAATGAGTTTGTGCTCACTCAGGTACCTTTACCTGATCTAACTGGGGCTTGTCCAAGTTAGAAAAGGATTGTCTTAATTTATGAGATAAATTTGAGACAACATCTTCTATATTTCGTCACCTGCTAATTCTTGTACTTTGACTTGGTCAAACATTGACCTTTGACCCTTGGACATCTGCCCATGTCTCTCACACTTATTGGAGAGTAGATAGCAGCTTGTCCCCTCTCTAGAAATTGGAAAGAAAGGGGGCGCACACCTAGGATGGCGTGTGCCCATGGATAGGGATGCTGGAGTCCCATACGGATGGGACTTTAGGTTGCTTGTTGGATTCAAACTAGGTGACCCTCACCGATAGACTTTGATCAGTCTTAGGTGCCATGTTAGGATAAATGCATGGGTCTCTGATCCGACCAATAAGATTTAGATCTGATTGAACGAAGCAACGTGATTGGCCAGGGTGATGCAGCACTACATGGTGCAGCAGAGTCTATAAATAGACCCTATCTGCGCCCACTTTTAAAAAATTTCTCTCCTAGCCATGCCCCAAGGCTGCCCCTCTCCCTTCTCCATGCCAACATCTGGCCCTCTCTCTCCTCCCCATGCCCAAGAATGTTGGGTTCTTCAGATTAGTGCGAGCTAGGCAAGAAAAGGCTGACGAAAAAGGAAGAAGGCAGTACTACTGCGGAGATGATAGATAATCTTCAGAAGAAGTTTTGAAGATCCTCCAAATTAGATCTAAATCTAATTTTTGGAGAAAAGAAAGAGATGGAGAAGATCTCCAGATCTAGTCTAAGTGGATATCGGTAGAGGCCAGGCGCTTGCGTGGCTAGATCTACAACCTTAGGGCTTTGGTCGGATCATCAACGGATAATCAGATTACCCAGAATCAAGGTAAAATTAATTAAGAATTAATTTAGTTTTATTTTTTTAATTATCAGATTATAAATTAGATCTAAAAAAGTATCAGATCTAATTAGGATCTAAGAGAAAATTTTTAAAATATGCCTCTCGGTCCAATCAAATCTGAATGAATCTGATCCGAGAAATTAGGATTTCTCTTCAGCCTCTACCCCTAATTCGAGAAATTATCCTAATTTCTTAGTGGGTACTAGAATCCACTTAGATTGTACACGAGCCCAACTTTAGTTGGTCCATCCATATATATCTAAGGATAGGCTCATAATCAATTATTTGTCTAAATAATTTTTTATAATTAAATTTTACCCCAGGCCCTGATCAGTTGGCTTTGGCCTTCTCAGAAAAGGATCCAGTTAGGTCCAACCATTAACATGACCATGTTTGGCCGATCCAACCAATGATTGATCAGGCCCAACTTTAGTTGGCCCACCTGACCATCATTTAGAAAGATATATTCAAGAGATCATATAATGAATGATAATTCCATCAATCGATAAGCATCAGGCCTTTGGGCCTCCAATGATTATCCAACTGATGGACTCATTATCATCCACTTTAATGGAATGCTATGATCCAGTTATCATGTAACTATTTTATTTTAGAGACCTAATAATTTTAGAGGATTTAATTTATAGAAGCAAGTAGGTCAGATTAACTAGCTTGTCATGATCCTCCCACTAACTTCACCAAGTCAGCTTAAGGAAGACCATTAATAGGCTGGTCTAGGAGCACCTAAATCAGTCAAACTAATTTACCTAACTGACATGGGTCAGCTTGAATGGTTAAGTGATTTAATCAAAACATAATCTCACCAAGAGGCTAGGTAAGTTCGATCAGTGGAAGGGTCTGCCAGGCTTGCCTTAGACACCATCAAAAATGGCCAAGTAAGCGAGCTGCCAATTAAAAACCACTGGTCTGGTTTATCTTAGACACCAACTAGTTTAATTAGTTTCAATTAGATCAACCTAACAGCTCATGCTAGACCTCGTAGCTAAGAATCAAGTACATCTTGGGTCTTGTTAAAGACATGGACTTGACCAACTACAACTATTACAATTGATCTAGAGAATCCTTGATCTAATCTAAGACAATAATTAATTAGATTTAGTCAATTCTCTAATTAAGTTCATTCTTTAATCTAACCCAAGGTCTAACCCAATTAATGAATCTAATCCTCACTAACCCATTAACCCAATGTGTTATGATTAATGTCATAGGATCATCAATTTACAATCCTAGAATCTAATCAGACAACTTCTTAATTCTTAATTAAGTTTTGAACTGAGGGTTGGGGTTTGGCTTAAAAAAATAGTTTTTATGTTTGTAAAATATTTTTACAACATGGTTCTATCAATCAAGTTGCATGTTTTGATTCATAATCAATATGCAAAAAACATAAACATGAATCTACTTTACTAAACAGGTTCATGTAATTGAAACAGTTTCAATAATAATCAATTATAAATCTTTCTAAATCAAATCTAACATATTTATATAGATTAAAAATAGATTAAAATATTTTTAATCAGATCATAAATTTTTTTAGATCTAATTTAAAATTTTATCATCAATATTTTAGATCAGCACGTACTAGGACAATCTATTCACTATAAGGAATAAACCTTATAGTAGGACAACTTTATGGCAGTCCATGCAATCTAAAATATTTTATTTTTAGATCTAAAATTATTTTAAATATATTAAATTATAAATAAAATTAGATTAAATTTAATAAATTTATGGTTAGAGTCAGATCATCATGAACTAGGATAACCTATTCACTGTTAGGGGTAAACCTTACAGCAGGACAACGTTATGGTAGTTCATGAGATCTAATTTTTTTTTAAAATTTTAGATTTAATAATTAGATTATAAATTAGATCTAGTCTAAAAAATAATCTAAACATGCACCAAAATCATGTAATAACAACCTTGCTCTGATACCAATTGAAGGAACCAAATCTAGGGTTTCATGGGTGGATCTTGAAACTTTTTCAAGATCATGTAGTGAAAGACTTAAATAAATTAAATATTTATTTAAACAAATATGTAAATATCTAGAACTAAAATCTATTATATAATCAGGGTATGATATTAAATCAAAAATTAAAATCAAACAAGAAATAAAAAGTTGATCAAATTAACCTAGATGTACACTACATCAAATGTAGGTATGAAGTTTATAGATCATATTCATTATCTAAGCAAGTTAGATGTTCTAAATTGCTGATCTAGGATTAAGGATGAAGTCACGAGCTGCACACATGTCAGACCTTTAGGAGTCGTCCATACGAGCCTACGATCTTTGATCTGAAGTCCGATGCAGGAAATTAGCACAGCATGCTAGTACTGTGCTGATCCTTCTTCGATGGTCGATTCGATGCTCCCTTCATTAAAATTTGGACTCTTCAAAATATGAGAAGGAAGATGAGAGTTTACTAATCTAAGACTCTCTCAAAAAAAACTCAAAAAAGGAGGAGAGATTGAAAATAAAATAGCCCTAGAAGAAGACCCTCTTCTTCTTCTCTTTTCTCTCACCTAGACACCTAGTTTGGTGCCTATGGAACTCCTACGCCCAAGGACCCTCTTCCTCTAATTTTTACACACCCCAAAGTTATTCCAAAACTCTATATTCTATGAAAAAATTAGAATAAAATTTATCCAATAAATAGATAAAAAGAAGAGTCCAAGTTAGATCAAATTCCTAGACTAGGAATATCCAAACATGGGGAGTTGTTGGGGCATCCAACTCTTGGGCACCTCCTCCACAATTATTGGCATGGACCAGCAAGGGAGGGCACACAAAAAAGAAGATTATTTTCATGGAATAAGGGAATAATTAATTAAAAGAGGGGGCGGCACTCAAGGGAAGGTGTTTTGGTCAATAAGGATTTTATCTCATTGAATCCTAAGCAAAACAAACTCCTCTTGACTTGGTCTTCCAACAAATTGCCTTATGACAAAAGGAAAAGAGAAAGAGGGTGTGAGAAGCCATGGGAGTGGAGAATTTTTACATAAGAAGTAAAATAAAAAGGGCATGGGGCATGAGAATTATGTGGCACAAGTGATAGGGAGTCCTAGTCACACTAGGACTCCTATTTTGACTTGGTCAAACAAGATCTTTTAACCAAATAAAATCATGATTAAACCAACCCAATTAAGTAAGATCCTAAACCATTAAAGATTTAATTAAATTAGATTAAATTTAATTTTAATTTATTTTCTAATTTAATTAAAAAATTAGGTTAATCGAAGTCCTAGTTAGACTAGGATAAGTTCTTCCTTGCACTTGGCTTATCCAATAAACCAATTAGACTTGATCCAATCAAGTCCAAACTAAATCTAAATAAATTATATTTAATTAAACTTAATCTCAATCTATTGGCTTAATCAAATTAAGCCTATTAATAATTCAATTGCTAATTGATCCTCCTACAAAACTTGCGCTAGGTTAAACATCAATCATATTGATTGTTCAACCCTAGAATGATTTTTAATCATTGATCAACTATCCGACTAGATCGTAAGCTCTAATGTGTGTGTCCTCATAGGTCCGAACCTAAGTCGGTAGTAGAAAAATAAATTTTTGTACCAATCAAAGTGACCATCTAGCAATGATTCCTGATGGTCGGATAGGTTGAAGGTGTAGAACACTATCCTTAGAACCCATGTGGATATAGTTTCCATATAATCATCCCCTTGACCATAATGCTCATAGAATACCTTAGACTTCAACTATCAACTGTAATCAGGTTGTCCACATTGTATTTCAAAATATCAAATCCATCTGATGGATTACCCTGGCCAAGGTTTTGCTATATTGAAATACAGTGATACATTCTTCTCCAACTCTTGAAGTGGTTAATTCCATCTTGATCACACTTCGACTTCTCAAGTACTTGATTGTGCCCAAAAGCCTTTCATTGCAGAATTAGAAATTTAGTTAGTCTGATACCATAGCATAGTGAGTTGCTTGGAAGTCATTAAGATGATCTCAGGTCTAAGGGATACTTATACCTATATCCTATTAGAGATATTCTCGATAATAGAATGCTCTGGAGTTAGTCACGTTCAATGATGATGTACCCATACATCTCACCTGTATGCCGTACCAATGTCTCCATACTCCTTGGTTAAGAGGACAACCAATCTATATGACATATAGTGATCTATGCTCGATAGATACTGTTATCCTAATTAATAGCCTATCATTTGGTCATGAACCCATTTAAGAACTAATCTATAAATCCTCCCTTTATCGAAACTAAACAGTCCTAAGGACTTCATCACAATAATGGAGTTTACTAGAAGATGTAAACTTATGATGAAAAAGATGTTAAAATATTTTTATTTATTAGTAAATCAATTTTAATTATAAAATAGCTCAATCATCAATGGACTGATGATTGGCTTTGGGACACCATTCCCAACATGACCATCAGGATACCCTCTCACTAGTGGCCATGCTAAAATGCATCCGCACATTGCTTGCTGTTGCAGCCTATTTCGATTATGAAATATGGTAGATTGACATGAAAATAACCTTCTTAAATGGATATCTTGAGGAAGATATCCATATGGAATAGCCACTAGATTTCACATCCAGTGATGCTGATCACAAGGTCTGCATGCTGTAAAGGTTCATCTATGGACTTAAGCAAGCATTTTGGAGCTAAAATGCTCATTTCTATGATGTGATCAAATTATTTGGATTCATCAAGAACGAAGAGGAACCATGTGTATTCAAAAAGATTAGTGGGAGCACTGTTGTCTTCCTTATACTGTACATGGATGACATCCTCCTTATTGGGAATGATATTCCCATGTTGACCACAATAAAATATGGTGATCAAAAGAGTTCTTTATGAAAGATCTAGGAGAGGCATCCTTTATTCTAGGAATTAAGATTTATAGGGATAAATCGAATAGGATGCTGGGTCTCTCACAGAAGATGTACATAGAGGAGGTACTAAAGAGGTTTAGCATGGAAAACTCTAAGAGGGGATTGGTGCCCTTTAGACATAGCATTCATCTCTCCAAGAAGATGTGTCCCAACACACCTGAGGAGATTGAACGCATGAGCAAGATCTCTTATGCTTCGACAATAGGGAGCCTCATTTACGCCATGCTATGTACACGATCTGATATCGCCCATGCTGTGAGTGTCATGAGTAGATATCAGTCGAATCCAAGTGAAGAGCATTTGAATTTTGTGAAATGTATCTTTAAGTATTTGAGGACTAAGGATATGTTCTTGGTTTTTGGTAATGGAGAACTCTAGGCCCAAGGTTATACAGACTCAAATTTTATGTCTGATATAGATGATCGAAAGTCGACATCTAATAGCCTGTTTGTGTGTAACTGTGGTGCTGTCAGCTAGAAGAGTTCCAAATAGATTATGATAGCAGATTCCACCATGAAAGCAGAGCATATCGCTGCATCGAAAGCTGTAAAGAAGGCATTCTGGTATAAGAAGTTTGCCACAGAACTCGGAGTGATGCCATCGGATGCCATCCCTCCGTACTATGACAACAATGGCACCATTGTACTAGCTAAGGAGCCGAGGTCTCACCAGAAATCCAAGCACATTGAGCGGTGATTTCACCTCATCTGCAATTACCTTAATAGGGGTTATGTCGAGGTCAAGAGAGTCAACTCCACGGACAATGCAGCAGATCCACTGATGAAGCCTTTAGGCCAACAGAAGATCGAAGCCCATCTTGAGAAGATGGGCCTAGATTTGTAGCTAATTGACTTTAGGTCAAGCGAGAGTTTGTTAGATGTGTGCCCTAGAAGCCAAATTGGTTAACACTAGTAATACACTTCTAAGGGCAATTTCATAATTTTGAATATAAATTAATAAAAAAAATATTTTCTATCATAGAGTGTATTTAAAGTATATGTGATACATCCTTTGAGTTAACGATAATGATAATTCAAATTTTCAAAGAGTTGAAAATTTAAGACATGAGTTTTTAAAATTAACTCATAAACTATTTTCGACCGTAAGATCATCATGAGGATGGTGATTGATCCGGAAGGTTGGTGTACGATTGCTTTTTTTGAGTAGATGAGTCTTAAGTCTACGGTGTGGAGACATCAGAGCGACAGTATAGGTACTTGTTAGAGAATGAGGGCATTGAGAGTGACCACCTTGAGCATTCATAAGGATGTCTACCTTCTCATCGATGATTGGCTCAATGTTGCAGTAATGTATCTGGTTCTTTGACCTGAGGTGCAGCCGCAATTCACCTTGAGGGTGTTGTAGTTTGACTGTACCATAACTCGATCTCCTAGTCATTCGAGAACCTAAGGTATATGTTGGCTATAGTACGTTCATTGTCAGAATTAGATTGCACCAATAAGGGATCTATCTACCTCGGTAGATGAGGAGTAGCACTATGATAATCATGAGAATCGAGTCCATAAGCCTATGGCCATGGTAGAGTGAAGATGATAGAAAGAGTATATATAAGGATTTCACATAGGACTTGTATCGAATGATTAATTCATATGACGGATATTGGGTTTGACAAGTTTACCTTAACCTTAATCTTGTCAGGGCTCAAGATAGAAGAACCCAATCACACAGGTAACTTCATCGAGAGGTTCACTTTTAGTTCTGATGGATTGCCACTATATACTGCTAGGTGTCACTGATGGATTTTGGAAGCAATTAGAATAATTTTGATGATCGATCATTCTAATTGTATGAATCAAAAAAGTTTTGATCCATCGAAAGGTATTATGATGATGTTGATGATGGAGATCATGATATATCTCATTACCATATGAAACTGAACCTAACTAGATCACACAAATAAGGTTTTGGGTCTGGATGTCATCAATTAAGCTAACCTAGTTCGATTGATTTGGATTAGATCCAATTTGGTTCAAGGTAATCGTGCTAGCACACGATTGAGCCTGACTTTCTCCTTCTATAATCTTTCTGATTCATCGCAACCTAATGAAATTTGATTTGACTCATTTTTATATCTTGAATGGGTTTATTTTCATCTGACTAGAATAAGTTTAGGATAGATTAATTATGAAAATTAAATTTATTCCTAGTGCAATTCGGCTAGGGTCAAAATTTGACCCAATTGAGATAATTGAGGATCATGCGATCAAGGAATTTTGAAAAATTATCTAAAAATTATTTTATTCTAATTTTGGGATATGTGATTAAACATAAGTTATAATTTAGCTGTGCAAAATTTCATGATTTTTGGAGGTGCCTAGACTTGGTTTTGATAGAGTATAATTTGGATGAAACTCTTGAGGGAAGAGTCCTAGATGCACATGGACTCTTCCTTATCCTTTCATGCCGCCACCTTCTAGATGGATTTTTTAGCATCAGAACTAGATGGGATCTAAGGTTTTTTATGGACATCAGGTCCAAGAGTCCCAATGGTTAAATTAATAAGGTTTTTGGTCAAAAAAGGAATCTTTATGGTGCTATGTCTTGTATATGAACTTTTCTCACGAAATTGCCTCAATGTAATTTATTTTTTCCACACCCAAAGGAGCCTTCCCTCTGACATCCATGCCCCCTTTGTCCTCTGTCTCCCTCTCTTCTACATGCCTGAATGGTTAGGCATAAATCTAAGTTGAAGGTCCAAGATTTTTGGCATAAGATTCAGCATCTATGCGACAGTGTTCGTGAGACAAACAGGCTGCCCTCAGAAGTCATTTTGAAGGCTTTTCAAATTAGATCCTGATCTGATTTTCTGAGGAGAGATTCATAAGAAGAAACCATTCAGATCCTGCCTAAGTGGATATCAGTAGAGGCCACGGACATACATGGCTCCTTCCAGAATCTCAGGAATCAACAGGATCATTGCAGGATAATTAGATTATCAAATTAGGTACTTGAAATTAAATCTGATTTAATTTTATTTTTAACTTTTAATATCAATCTCTATGATCGGATTTGAGAAGTCTTAGATCTAATTAGAATTTAAAAAAAAAATTAAAATATTTATTCAAATCCAATCAGATCTGAATGATCCTATGCCAAAAAAATAGGTTTTTTCATTTACATATATCTCACATGCTCTCATCCCCTGGAACATGTCTTCTATCTGCTTTAGACATGTCTTCTATCTGCTTGAGACATGTCTTCTATCCTAGAAAAGTCAAGCTAGCTAATTCAGGAGCTGAGCCAGCTCAGCTGCAACCAATCTGAAACATGTCTTCTATCTGCTTGAGATAGTCGGCTTGACTGTGCCCCAAGCTGGCTCGATCTCAGCCTGAGCTAGCTTGGCTGCATATCCGAGCCAGCTCACCTATGTGCCAACCCCTATCTTGGCTGATTCTTTTTCTTGGCTTTGGTTCTTTGCTCCAGCATGTGTCCCAGGTCTTCGGTGCACCTACCAAGCCCCCTCAAGGTCCTCACACCTGATTCTCGAGTCCCTTGCAAGGCTAGATACCGCCTTCACCTAGGATAACTTCTATTCTAGCCCTAGAACTCATGCCCATCCTAGACTCCCTGAGCCGACACCCTGGCTCCTCTTATGGCCTCCCAAGGCATGGAATTATCACACCAAATCCTATAATCTCTATCTTAGTGTGCCCAAGACTTGGCACACCTAGCAATATTCTCCTACATGATCCTGCTGTCCTTGCGTGCCCTAACAGCTCTTTGTGCACACCTTGCCACTGCCATTCTTCTTCAATTGCTGAGCTTCATTTGAGACCTTTGGGATGACCGCCTCCACCACTGAGACCTTGGCTTACTTTTATGCACCATCCTTGGAGTTGTAAGCACCCTTCTACTTAGCAGCTTTACCATTTATCCTGGACTTTTCTAAAGAATTTGCATCAATCCTATGCCGGCACCCGCTGCATACTATGACACGGTCTCCTCAAAACTTTATCGATCCTTTTATAGGTGCTGCTCCACTTAGAACTATGCATCTTCAGCATTGGTCCTCCCACACTTTTCTGCTCTAACTCGTGTCACATCTCTCTCCACTTGTGAACCCACCTCTATCTGGTGCTCCACCAAAAACTGAAGTCCCCTTGGTGCCACAGTGAAGGGAAATCCTGATTTTTCGGACCAGATTCGTTCAGATCTGATCAGATCAAGAGATATATTTCAAAAAATTTTTTCTTTGATCCTAATCAGATCTGAGATATTTTAGATCTAATTATTATAATTTTAAAAATAAAATAAAATCTAAATAAATTAAATCAAATTTAATTTATCTTGATATGGGTAATCCTATTACCCGTTGATGATCCTGTATGCAGCGGAAGGTTCTGGATCTAGCCATGCAAGTGCCTGGCCTCTATCGATATCCACTCAGGCTAGATCTGGAGATCCTCTTCTTCTCTATCACATCTCCAAAAATCAGATCTGGATCTGATCTAGGAGGATCTTCAAAACTCCTTTTGAAGATCAGCAGTCGTCCTTTGCAGCAGCGCAGCCTTCTAGCTTTCACTCGCCTTTCTTTCATCTGGATCGCACCAACCAAGCTCCAAAACTCTTTTGGACGTGGAGAGGAGAGGGAGAAGGTGGGTTTGGCATGGAGGAAGAGAGGAGAGGCAGCCTTGGGCATGGGGAATTGTGATTCAGATCCATCTTTGAGTTGGGCACAGGGTCTTATTTATAGACTAAGCGTGATCCAACTCCTCTTCTTCCCAACCAATCACAACTCTTTGTGAAATCAGATCTAAATCTGATTGGTGG
>QRFJ01002699.1:68643-84891 GCA_006176705.1 Cocos nucifera
CCCCCCCCCCCCCCCCCCCCCCCCCCCCCCCCCCCCCCCCCCCCCCCCCCCCCCCCCCCCCCCCCCCCCCCCCCCCCCCCCCCCCCCCCCCCCCCCCCCCCCCCCCCCCCCCCCCCCCCCCCCCCCCCCCCCCCCCCCCCCCCCCCCCCCCCCCCCCCCCCCCCCCCCCCCCCCCCCCCCCCCCCCCCCCCCCCCCCCCCCCCCCCCCCCCCCCCCCCCCCCCCCCCCCCCCCCCCCCCCCCCCCCCCCCCCCCCCCCCCCCCCCCCCCCCCCCCCCCCCCCCCCCCCCCCCCCCCCCCCCCCCCCCCCCCCCCCCCCCCCCCCCCCCCCCCCCCCCCCCCCCCCCCCCCCCCCCCCCCCCCCCCCCCCCCCCCCCCCCCCCCCCCCCCCCCCCCCCCCCCCCCCCCCCCCCCCCCCCCCCCCCCCCCCCCCCCCCCCCCCCCCCCCCCCCCCCCCCCCCCCCCCCCCCCCCCCCCCCCCCCCCCCCCCCCCCCCCCCCCCCCCCCCCCCCCCCCCCCCCCCCCCCCCCCCCCCCCCCCCCCCCCCCCCCCCGCCCCCCCCATATGATGTAATCCCCCGCCTCGGCCATGGGACAGACCACCGAGGTAGATAGATTCCATCTTGATGCAATCCAGTTCCTACAATGAACATGCTATAGCCAACATACACCTCAGGGTTCCATATGGCTAGGAGACCGAGTAATGGTGTAGTCAAACTATAACACCCTCAAGGTGAACTGCCGATGCACCTCAGGTCAAAGAACCAGACACACTACTGCAGCATCGAGTCAGTCATTGACGAGAAGGTAGACTCCCTAATGACTACTCGAGGTGGTCACGCTCAGTGCCCTCGTTCTCTAACGAGTACCTGTACTCTCGCTCCGGTGTCTCCACACCGTAGACTCAAGACTCATCTACTAAAGAGAAGCGATTGTACACCAACCTTCCAGATCAATCACCATCCTCGCGATGATCCTATGGTCGGGAGCATTTTATGAGTTAATAATGATTATTCATGTCTTAAATTTTCAACTCTTGAAAATATGAATTATCATTACCATTAACTCAAAGGATGTATCACAGACACTAAATACACATATGTGATAGAAAATAACCCATTTTATTAATATTAGTCAAAATTATAATTTTGCCCCTAGAAGTGTATTACAAGTGTCAGCCAATTCTGGCTTCTAGGGCACATATATCTAACATGCAGAAATTGACTCTATAATCAAGTCCCCTAAGGACAACCACTCAACGTTGCACTACTGAGCCTACCACTATGCCTCGGACATCGTCGCTACCCCTTTGGATCCTCCGCATTCCATAGACCCGTCCAAAGCCATCTCAGATACACCGCACCCCGTGGGCTCCTTCGACACCACTAAGAGCTCATCCGACTCTTCACTCGTAGTGACCGTATCAATGGAATCAGATCTTTCTCCTCCCTTGCACTTCTTCCAAAGTGGACACTCTTGCTTAAAGTGTCCTGCTTCACCACACTTGAAGCATCTCTTGGACCCTTGCTTCCCCTTCGCTGATCTTTTTTCTTCCCTTTCCTTCACCTCTTTGAAACTGTGAGACCTTCCTAAAAGACCTCCCTCTTCATCATCTATTTCTGTTGCTCGTTGGACCTGAGAACTGATATGATCTCCTCGTACACCAGCATCTCCTTACTATACAACAACGCCATCACCAATGGATCAAAGCTTCTGGGTAGCGAACATAGCAGCAATAAATTTTTATCCTACTCTTCGAGATCCACCTTAATGTTGAGTAAATCTATGCTCATCTGATCGAACCGCTAAATATGCCCTGCAACATCCTCACCCTCCTATATCCGAAGGCTGTGTAGTTGCTTCTTCAGCATCAGCTTGTTGCACATAATCTTTCCATGTACAACTGATGTAACCTCGATCATAAATCCTTGGGTATCTTCTCCTCAAACATACCATACAGCACCTCATCTGCTAGACAAGCAATAATCATAGCGCATGCCCTTTTCTCCAAGGATACGCACTCCTTGTCTATCATCTCCTCCGGCTTATCCTCCAAAGCTGAATCCAGCCTCATCTGAACTAGCAGATCCTCCATCCTAACCTTCCACATAGTAAAACTTTCCTTTCCATCAAACTTTTCAAAACCTACCTTTAATCCACTATTCTTCATGATCGAATCAAATCAAAAATAACAAACAGATGGATCTAAAAAAGAATACCTTGACTAAAGACGATGGACAGCAATCCTATGATCTCTTTCTTCCTCACGAATCCTGGAGGAAGCCTTAGATTTGAACCTCGCTACTGATTTCTGCTGAAATTTGATCTTCTTCCTCCTTCATGCTCAATCGGGTTCTAATACCAAGTGTTAGAATAATCGTTACAGCTCTGACATCAATTATTCTGCCGATGGCTACTCGAAACCACGGTCATAGATTCGATCTCTTATGCGAACCTGAGTGTTAATCCAGAAATACGAAGAAAAACAAAGTATAGATAGGCGACACCTTAGGGCTTAAAGTTAGAACCAGAGAAAGAAGAGAGAAGAGAGTTTGAGGAAGAAAATATCTATATTCCAAAGCCTTCATGAAACCCTAATACATCTTATATATTTATGCATAGCTATTAGGCCTAACCAAAAACTCCCTTGGTTAACCCAATATATGAAAGCACTCATCAAGCCATGTATATATGTCTCACATGCTCTCATCCCCTGGATCAAAGCCTAACCCATACATGTGTTAGCCCTCTTAAAACCATATTGGATCAAGCCTTAAGAACCCTTGGATTAGTCCCAATCCAAGACCAAACAGAAAATCTGAATAGTTCTGTTTGCACCCATCGAGCTAACTTGCTCAGGAGCTGAGCTAGCTCGGCTATGTCCAGCCAAAAACTTATCTTCTATCTTCCTAAGATAGCAAGCTCGACTGCATATCTGAGCCAGCTCATCTATGTGCCAGCCCCTGTCTTGGCTAATTCTTTTTCTTGGCTTTAGTCCTTTGCTCCACCTTATGTCCCAGGTCTCCAAAGCACCTACCAAGCTTTCTCAAGATTCTCACACCTAAACCTCGAGTCCCATGCAGGGCTACACATCATGTTCACTTAGGATAACTTCTATCTTAGCCCTAAGACTCATGCTTGTCCTAGACTCCCAGAGTTGACACCCTGGCTCCTCCTATGACCTTCCAAGGCTTGGAAGCACTATACCAAATCCTACAATTTGGCATTTCAATAATTATTTTTATGTTTGTAAAATATTTTTACAATATGGTTCTACCAACTTCCTATTTGTTTGATTCATAATCAATATGCGTATATAACAAACATGAAAACTATTTTAAAGCTAATCTAAACATGCTCATAAAATTGAAGCTATTTCAATTCTAATTAATCATAAATCATCTTAGATCAAATTTAACATATTTTTGATAATAAAAATTAGATTAAAACTCTTTTAATCATATTATAAATTTTTTTAGATTTGATCTAAAATTTTATGATCAGAATTTTAGATCTGCATGCACTAGGACAACCTCTCCATTATAAGGGATAAATCTTATAGCAGGACAACCTTATAGTACGTGCAATCTAAATTTTTTTTTAGGTTCAATCATTAGATTATAAATTGGATCTAATCTAAAAATATAATCTAATCATCCATAAATTATGTAATAAATTAACCTAGGCTCTGATACCAATTGAAGGAATCGATCTAGGATTCTAGGGTTAGCTTTTGAAACTTTTTCAAAATTACAGCAAAAGAGATAAATTAATCACATTAAATCATGAATAATATAACATAAATCTCTAGATATAGGATCCTATTACATGATTAAGGCATACTATTAAATCAGAAAATAAAATATCAAAAGAACTACTTATTCATCATATTAACACTAAACTACTCTAGATCAGATCTAGACTTGTAATAGGGAGATCAGGTCAACCTTACCTTTAAATCTCAAGTTCTTTAACTCACTAATCCTAGCCTGAGATGGTTGCTCCAAGCCACACATGTGTTCGATCTCTATGAGTCTTCCATATGAGCCCTCAATCATAGATCTGAAGTCTGATACTCGAAAATCAGCATAGTATGTTAGTACTGTGCTGATCCTTCTTCGACGGTCAATCTGGATCTTCCTTCCTTCATGCTTGGATTGTCCAACTTTTAGAATTCAAGAAAGATGATTCATGATGCTGAGATACCTCTCAAAAACTCATAAAAATTGGAGGAATAGGAGTTGAAGAAAAACCCTAGAAGAAGACCCTCTTCTTCTTCTTTTTTCTCTCACCAAGATATCCTAATTGGTGTCTTCACAAAATCCCACACCCTAGGATTCTCTGTCAAATTTTTCATGCCCCTAATGGCCTCTCCTAGATGTGTAATCCACGAACAAACTAGATCAAAATTCATTTTATTTTTGGAGATATAGAGGAATCCATGACTAGGTCAAATACCTAGTCAAGGGTTATCAAAACAGGGCTAGACTTAGGGTGCCCAACTCTTGGGTGCCCCCTCCTTTATTTTTTGCGTGGACCACCAGGGAATGTCACACAAAAAAGGCCTCTAAAAGCCATATAAATTTGAGAGAAGAAATAGGTATGTGGGCGATACAAAATGGGAAGAAGTTTTTGTTTCTCAAAACTCTATCTCGTAGAGTTTAAATCAACTCAATCTCTTCTTTTTACTTGATCATAATATCTAAATACCATATTTGAGATAAAGAGACCAAGGGGGTGAGTGAACATCTAGAGATAAAAATATTTTCAAGAAAAAATCCATAAAAAATGGAATGGAGGGCATCGGGCTAAGGTGGCGCATGATGATAGGAGTCCTAGTCTCACTAGGACTCCTAGTTTGACTTGGTCCAACTTGATCCTTGGACCAAATTAAATTAGAATTTAATTAACTTAATTAGATTAGATCTTAGTCCAACTAATAACTTAATTAATTAGCTTAAATTATATTTAATTTTAATTTAATTTTTTAATCAAATTAAAAATTGAGTTGACACAAGTCCTAATTGAACTAGGACTAGTTCTTTCTTGCAATTGACTTATCCAATAAATCAATTGAACTTGATCCAATCAAGTTCGAACTAAATTTAAATAAATTATATTTAATTAAATTTAATCTCAGCCCTCTGATTGAATTAAATTAAGTTAATTAGTAATCATAATGCTAATCGATCCTCCTGCAACACTTACACTAGGTTAAACATCAATCGTATTGATTGTTTAATCCTAGAATGATTCTTAATCATCGATCAATGATAAGCATCATAAATTCACCAACAAAAGTATTAATTTATTAATTAATATATACTATTTTTTAAGAATTAATGATCAAATTATATAAAATTTTTGAGAAATTCATATTTTTATTAATTAAAACATTAATTAAGAAAATAATAAAAATTAAAAAATAAAATTTTATAGTCAATGGAAAGAGCTCATTTTTTTGATCACAATAAAATAAGTTGAAGCAAAATGGAGCTAAAACAAAGAAGATATGAATTTCTAAAATAAAAATAAAAATTAAATAAAAAAAGAAAATGGCTCAGCTGGCTCCATAAGCTAAGCCAAACCATCAAAGCCGACTCAGCCATAGAAGCCACCAGTCGGTCCATGATCCAGGTATGTACCACCAACTCAGCAGACACCGATGAATCATGGCATGACACATGGTAGACCTAGACCCTTAAAGGGTCCATAGAAATTTATCGTGGCTCATAGGGCAATCCGGTCTTTTCACTCGATGACAGGAGCGTTGATTGCCTACGGTGTGCGGTGCGGCTGGTCCATGCAGTCCATGAGAATAGTAAATGCACGATTGGATGGCTGTGGTTGCTTGTGGTCAAGATCGAACGGTCTAGGTTTATTCCAACTCTGATTTGGTTTTTGATTTCACCCAGATCACCATCGGATGGTAGCCCTTGATTCCTACTTCGATCCAATGGTTCAAAATGCTTCCGACAGCGATCAGGACTCCCGACGTGCGATCAACGATCAAATTTTCTCCATCAACGTTCGATCGGACGGTCAGAATTTAATCCGACCTAATTTGGACTGATACACATCCGATTTTGATAATTTTTGGATCGTTGGATTTCTATTGATGGCTAGATTTCATCTAGAGTAGTAGAATTCATTCAAAACTCTTTTTAATCTAATTTTTACTTAGATTTCTTCATATTTTGATGATTAAAGAGCCCCTTAGTCCCACATTGCCTAGAAGAAAACTCTCCAATCCTCCTAGCTCTATAAGAAGGACCTCAAGCCTCCAGAAATCAACATCCCTAGTCAAGGTGAAGCTTTGGTATAGGGTAAAGCTAGGCTCTGAATTAATGGCTGCTTCGAGGCAACTGGTGTTGAGAGAAAAAGCTGGGCTTTTACACCATCTTTCCACCCATACCAATCCATGATCAGAGATCAAGCTATTTTATTTTATTTTATTTTATTTTTAAATTTTATGTATTTAAATTCTAAAATTTTAATTAATAAAAATTTTATTATTGTACTTTAATTCAAGTTTTTTTTATTTTTATTATAATTTAATTTTTATATTTTAATTATTACTTTTTATTTTTCTGCAAGTAGATGCTAAGATCTAACTAGTAGATCTTAATACCAAGTTTACTTTTCTGCATTATTTAATTTTCACTTGACAATTTTAATTTTTAACTTTAAATTCTATTTCCAAATCTTTTTTTTGAAAAAAAAATTAAAGATTTCAAATCTAAAAATACTACCTTTCCTATGGATTCGATCCAACTCATTGCTATCTATGAATTTTTAATTATTTTAAGAAGTTGGATTAAACTGATAAACATGGTGTCTTAACAACTACATCGCGTTCTTATCAAATTTTTGGCATAATTATCAAAGATTATTTTTGATTTTTGATTTTGATTTCTTTAATTTATTTTAAATAAATTAAAAATAATTTTGGCAAATGCACCAAGTTTTTGGCACCATTATCGGAGAAGGCACAGATATTAAATTTTTAATCTCTTTGATTTTTCTTTAAATAAATTATAAATAAATTTTTTATTTTTTTATAAATATTTCTTGCTAATTTTTTATTATTTTATAGAAAAAGAGATTAAACAATAAAAGGAACCAGGAGTTTTGCTTGATAAGATCAATCCTAACCCTAGTTCTCTTTTCTTTTTATTTTATTTATTTATTTATTTTATTTTTAAATTAATTTAAAAAAAAATTCATTTAAATCTAATTAAAAATCTCATGATAAGATTAAAAATTCTAACTACTTAGAGCATGCATCATATTATTTTTATTTTTATTTTTATTTTTTTAGTGATTGCTGGAGGCATGGTAAGCTTTTTAAAATTTAATTTGTTGCATGCATCTAGTTTAAATTACATAGAACCCTTTGATTGAAAATTTTTTGTGCATATTCATATTAAACCAAATTAAGGGCATAACCCAATTAAACAAGATAAGGTGGTGATTTGATCACCCTTCCTTGGCCCACAAACAACCAACCAGCATCCTGCATTGACCTAAGCCTTTAATTTTAAAATCAATTAGACATCAACACAAGGAACTCGAGCTCAATAGGACAAGGAACCCTAAGAGTTGAACCAGGTTAGGGTTAGTCAATTTAATTGATGTCTAGGAAAGTGGTTCAAGGATGACTGGACCTGAAGGAAGGTGGTTACTTAATTGATTCCGTTCGCTTACCTGGCCAAGCATAATTGCTGTCTATGGCAAGCAATGGAGGAACTCCCACCGATCTTACACTTATCTGGCTAGTTGATAGACTGATCCTACACTTGGAGTGCTCAGAGGCTGACTTGGAATAATTAGAAGTTGTCTAGGTCTAGGCTGATCTTAGCTTAAGACTAATTTATTTGAAACTTGTTTGAAAATAAAAATTTTTACTTTAGGTATTTTCAATCTCTATTACTCTGGCATAACGAGAAGTTATGTTGCATGGTTGTCCTAGGGTATGAAAGAATGAATTAACTTAGAACTTATAAAAAAAAAGAGAGTTTAAAAAAATATATATATAAAATAAAAAAAAGATTTAGGACATTTAGAATATAGTGAGTTCTCCAACACCTGTGTGGAGAAGAATTTTAGATCGACTAATCAAAATGGATTTAGTTTCTATTTCAGATCCTACAACCTCAGCATCTACAATGAATTTAGCAAATCAGTCTCAGCCTCAAACCCTTAAGGATTTATGTTATCTAGTTGGTTCCATCCAACCCTCTTATATCAGGTTGCCCCAACCCACAGAAAATAACTTTGAAATTAAACCTTAAATCATTAACATGCTTCCAAAATTCACGGGAATAGAGGATGCATATATATTCATTAGGGAATTTGAAGAGGTTTGTGCAATCATGAAACTACAATAATTGTTAGAGGACAAAATCAAACTGAGATTAATCAATTTTGCCCTTAAGAATGATGCCAAAAGGTAGCTTTATAGTCTTCTAAATTAATCTATCACGACCTGAGAGGACTTTGTGAGAATATTCTTAAAAAAATATTTTTCTCATCATAAAATAGCTAGAATTAGAAATGAAAGAAACCAATTCTATCAACTAGCTAGTGAATCATTTTGGAAATACTTCGATCGATTCAAGAACCTCTTGACCCAATGCCCACACCATGGAATAGAAACTTAGAGGCTATGCCAAATAATTTATGAAGGGTTAGAGTCAAATTCCTGAACAATGCTAGAGTCCATGTGCCAGGGACAATTTATGTATAAAGAACCAAATGAGGCCTAGCAATTTTTAAAAGATTTAGCCGAGAAAAGTTTACAATGGAAATCAACAAGGGAACTCGAAAAATACACACCTTCAAGTGGTGGAATTTACCAAACCACCCTATCTGTAGAAGCCAAAATTGCAACATTGACACGTAGGCTAGAAGCTTTAGAACTTCAGAGACTAGCCAGCGTGAACCAAGTATCTGCACCAATGTGTAATGGGTGCAATGCACCAAACCATGTCCTTGAGGAATGTCCCCTCCCAATGAACCAATTAGATAATAGATGTGCACAAGTGAATGATGCCACATATCAGAGATCATTGAATAATCCCTATGCACCTACTTACAACGCAGATTGGAGGAACCATCCAAATTTTTCATGGTCACAAAACCCAAATGTAGGCGGTCCAAGTTTCAATCAGTAGAACCCAAGGCCTAATCTTGTGATAAACACCTTGCCGCCACCAGGCTTTAATATTATTGAATAGAAACTTAGTTCTTTAGAGAAAAACCTGAAAATCCTAGCCAAATCTAATGTTGACACCAATGCCACCTTAAGCAATTTCATGCAAACCATAGGCCAAATTCTGAATTCAAATTCTCAGTTCATGGCCCGCTTAGAAATTGGTCAGTTGGCATCTACCATAAGTGAACATGAACGAGGTAGGCTACCTAGCCAACTGGAACCCAACCCCAAGAATCAAAAGGATAGACCATTCCAAGGAAACCAGGTTAATCAAGTTAATGCTATTCATTCCTTGAGATCAGAAAAATAAGTGGATAATAAGATAAATACACCTGACATTAGAGAAGACTTGAGTGCTGAGTCTGTTGAGCCTCCCATTGAACCATTCATAGAAATGACTAAAGCATCACCTGAGTCATCAAAAGAAGAGGCACCTAAAGTAGAGTTGAAACCCCTCCTTAAGTATTTAGGTTCACAGAAAACCTTGCCTGTAATTGTTGCATCAGACCTGAATCCTAATCAAGAGGTATGTAATAAAATGTCAATGGAGTTGTTTAAGCAAGATCACATAAATTTACCTTTAGAATTAAAACCGTCTTTAGATACCCTTCCAGCACCCATTGAATCAAACTTAACTCCTAATACAAAAACTCAATTCATGAGTATTTTAGAAGAACAAATAGGAGAAATTCTTAATAAACATGGGTCTGAGAATGGGATTATAAATTATGTTTCCTTAATGAATAATGAATATATTAATAATGGGATTATAAATCAACTTTCCGAGATTGACAATCCAAAACCATTGGAATTTGTCAATCCAATATTTGACATAGGATAGTAAGCTGCATTGTGTCTGACTGAAGACGGTAAACTTAGTGCTTGTTGGAAGGCAACCTAATATTTTATTTTTTTTAGTTTAATTTATCTTTTTAGTTGATTTTAGGTTAACTTGAATAAGTTGGAGGGAGAGCTTAAATTTTTAAAGACATATACTGGACCAAAAATATACTGAGTTAGGTCTATTCTTTCATGTTCTTTATTACACCCTTTATTTTTCTTCTCCATTAAGGATATTGTCGATTAAGTTGGAGGAAGAAAAATAAATATTTTAAAATATTAAGTCCTCAAAAAGTTAGTATTTAGTATTTAGACACCTGATTATACTTAAGAATCGAATTAAACTAAGCATTTTTAAAAGAAAATTGAAACACAGATCAGAGAATCTATGAGATATTAAGGAATCAAGTATTAAGAAAATTCAATAAAAAGTTAAGTCTAGAATATAAAAAGTTTTTCCTTGAAGCATTTCTAATTATTTCTACTAGCATCAAAGAAAAGTCTACTTTTTATAGGCTTGTGTAGGGTAACTATACGTTTCTTCATATAACAAATTTATTTTAATAAAATAGTTTTCAAGTACTTCTCACTAAGTAATCGGGCCTCTTTGCCTAAGCAAGCACTGAGTTTCGCATCAAAAGATGGAAAGGGCAAAGAAGCTCGTTGTGAAGCTAATCTTAAGTCGTAGCCTATTTGATTCGAGCTAGTAAGCCTAAGGGGTATTCTATACCTAGTGCCCTAAAGCCAACTGGTTTGGGAGTCATTGGCCCAAGACTCGCTACATGGATCAAATAGAAAGCTTAAGAGATTAACACACTCAATAGTGGTACAATATTAAAAAAAAAAAAATATTGGTTTCCCACCAAGTATTCGGGTCCCGTTGCCTAAGTAAGCAATGATATTTACATTAAAAAGTGGATAATGTAAAAATAAAAATCAATAAATGAAGGATGAAAGTAGCAATACACTTGTCTATATGAAAGTTTAGACAAATCAGAGATAAAGATGGGATAATTTAAAAAAAGTTCAAAAAAATTTAATATTCTTTACTTAATTTTTCTATTGATAAATATTAATACCCTAATGATATGTCTCATTTAAGCTCTACTGAATATCAATGGCCATTTTAAAAACTACTTAGGTAAAATTTAAAACTCTAAAGTTAAAAAATATTTAAAACTAAATTCTTTCTTTACTCGAGGACGAGCAAAGCTTAAGTTGGGAGGTATGATAAGCATCATAAATTCACCAATAAAAGTATTAATTTATTAATTAATTCATACTAATGTTTAAGAATTAATGATCAATTTATATATAATTTTTAAGAAATTCATATTTTTATTAATTAAAAAATTAATTAAAAATTAATAAAAATTAAAAAATAAAATTTTAAAATCAATGAAAAAAGCTCATTTTTTTAATCATAATAAAATAAGTTTGAAGCAAAACGAAGCTAAAATGAAGAAGATATGAATTTCTAAAGATAAAAATTAAAATTAAATAAAAAAAAATGGCTCAATCGACTCCGTAAGCTAAGCCGCCAAGCCAACTCAAGCCGTCAAAAGTGACTCAGCTATAGAAGCCACCAGTCGATCCATGATCCAGGCGTGGACTGTCAGCTCAGCAAACATCGATGAATCACGGCATGACACGTGGCAGACCTAGACCCTTAAAGAGTCCATAGAAATATATCGTGGCTCACAGGGCAATCTGATCTTTTCACTTGGTGACAGGAGTGCTGATTGGCTATGGTGTGCGGTGCAATCGATCCATGTGGTTCATGAGAATAGTAAATGTGCGATCGAATGGCTGTGGTTGCTTGCAGTCAAGATCGGATGGTCAGGGTTTATTCCAACTCTAATTTGGTTTTTGATTTTGCCTGGATCACCATCGGATGGGAGCGCTTGATTCCAACTTTGATCCAATAGTCCAAAATGCTTTCGATGGTGATCAAGACTCCCGATGTGCAATCAACAGCCAGATTTTCTCCATCAACGTGCGATCGAATGGCCAGAATTTAATCCGACCTGATTTGGGCTGATACACATCTGATTTTGATAATTTTTGGATCGTTGGAATTTTATTGATGGCCAGATTTCATCCAGAGTAGCAGAATTCATTCAAAACTCCTTTTAATCTTATTTTTACTCAGATTTCTCCATATTTTGATGATTAAAGAGCTCCTTAGTCCGACATTGCCCAGAAGAAAACTCTCCAGTCCTCCTAGCTCTATAAAACGGACCTCAGGCCTCCAAAAATCAACATCTCTGATCAAGCTGAAGCTTTGGTACAAGGTGAAGCTAGGCTCTGGGTTAATGGCTCTTTCGAGGTAACTGGTGCCGAGAGAAAAAGCTGAGTTTCTACACCATCTTTACATCCATGCCGATCCAAGATCAGAGATCAGACTATTTTATTTTATTTTATTTTATTTTAATTTTACGTATTTAAATTTTGAAATTTTAGTTAATAAAAATTTTATTATTGCACTTTAATTTCAATTTTTTTATTATAATTTAATTTCTATATTTTAATTATTACTTTTTATTTTTCTACAAGTAGATGCTAAGATCTAACTAGTAGATCTTAGTACCAAGTTTACTTTTCTACATAATTTAATTTTCACTTTACAATTTTAATTTTTTACTTCAAATTCTATTTTCAAATCCTTTTCTTTTTTTTAAAAAAAATAAAGATTTTAAATTTAAAAATACTATCTTTTCTATGGATTCAACTCGACTCACTGCTATCTATAAATTTTTAATTATTTTAAGAAGTCAGATTAAACTGATAAACATGGTGTCTTAACGACTACATCGCATTCCTATCAATCAACCATTCAATCAAATCAAGAACTCTTATGTGTATGATCCCATAGGTTTGAACCTAAGCTGGTAGAATAGAAATAAATTTTTGTACCAATCAAAGTGACCATCTAGCAATGATATCCGACGATCGGATAGGTCGAATGTATAGAACAACATCCTTAAAACTCATGCAGATATAGTTTTCGTATAATTCATCCTCCTAACCAAAATTCTCGTAGGACACCTCCAAGTTTAATTGTCAACCCCGATTAGCTCATCCACATTGTATTTTGAAGTATCAAATCCATCTCATGGATTACCTTAGCCAAGGCTTTGCTATATTGAAATACAATGATGCATTCTTCTCCAACTCTTGGAGTGGTCAATCCCATCTTGATCACTCATCGACTTCGCAAGTACTTGACTGTGCCCAAAAATCTTTCATCACTAAATTAAAAATTCAGTTAGTCCAGTATCAAAGCATAGTAAGTTGCTTGCAAGCAACCATGGTGATCTCAGGTCTAAGGGATATTTATACCTATATCCCATCAAAGTAATTCTCGATAGTAGAATACTCTAGATTTGGTCACATTCAATGATGATGAACCCATACATCTCACTTGTATGCCATACCAGTATCTCCACACTCCTTGGTTAAGAGGACAATCAATCTATATGGCACACAATGACCTATGCTCAATAAGCGCTATCGTCCTAATTAACAGTGTATCATTTAGTCGTGAACAATTTAAGGAATAATTGATAAATCCTCTATTTATCAAAACTAAATAGTCCTAAGGACTTCATCACAATAATGAAGTACACTAAAATATGTATACCTTATGATGAAAATGCTAAAATATTTATTTTATTTATTAATAAATTAATTATAATTATAAGGTAGCATAACCGTTAATAGGCTGACGATTGGCATTGGGACATATTTTCCAATAGGGTAATTCACATACTCTATCTTTTGTATTTTTATTTTATGCAGATAGCTCTTTTCTTAAATTCAAGTTTTTTTTAATTGAATATATATTAACCACCAATTTTAGTGATAATTGAATCCTTAGTTGGCCTTATAATCAACACCTACTTTGCCTTGTTAGTATGCATGTGCAATTAGAAGTGCCGATAGTCTTTAGGTGACCTAAGTAGGTTGGTAAAAGTCTAATTTGCTTCTTTAACTCATTACATCCATTAGTAAATACTTCTAACTTTTATTACTTTTTCTTGTCTATCTTGCTTAAGATTTTCTTTCTTAACACATGGTTAATAAAATTTTTTTCTCAAATTTAATTTTAAAAATTTCACCAATTTTTTTTTTTAAAAAAATTTTCTATCCTCCAACTTATTCTACATTATCTCAATGAAAAAAGAAAAAGTAAAAATGCAATAAGAGACGGAAAAGAATACACCTGTACTATCGGTCCAGACTGGTTCTTTGAAGCTTTAAAGTTTAGCTTGAGCTCTCATTAATTTTTCTCTACAAAATTGAAAACACACACCAAAATAATAAAAGAGCAGTAAGAAACTACAAAAAAATAAAAGAAAATGATCAAATCTAGGAAGAAAAGAAACAACATATCTAGTAGTTTTGATTTGTAGTCGTTAGCTTGACTTTCTTAGAGCTCTTAATTTAATTAATTCGGTGCCACTTCAATAGGTATACTTTCATATTTAACTGAACCCTTTTATGATTTGTCAATGCTAGCTTCAATAGGATCCTCAAACTTGCTTTCTAAAGAATACTTATAAATTGATTTGTTAATAACGTCAATTTGATAGATCTGTTGGCTAGTTGAAGAGTTAAGCAAGCTCCGAGATGCTTGCTTAAGTCCATATATGGACCTTTGCAGCTTGCAAACCTTGTGATCAGTATCACTGGATGTGAAACCTAATGGCTGTTCCATATAGATATCTTCCTCAAGATATCCATTTAGGAATGCCGTTTTCACGTCCATTTGCCTATTTCATAATCGAAATAGGCTGCAACGACAAGCAATGTGCGGATGGATTTTAGCATAGCCACTAGGGAAAAGGTATCCTGATAGTCAATGCCTTCACATTGACTATAACCTTTGGCCACTAGTCTAGCCTTGAATGTCTCCACATTTCCATCTGCACCAATCTTTCTCTTGAAGATCCATTTACATCCCAATAGGTACTATACCTTCTGGTGGATCTACCAAGGTCCAGACTTGGTTTGAGTGCATCGAGTCAATTTCTGACTGCATTGCCTCTAGCCATTTCTCGGAGTCGATATCTGATATCGCCTCGTTGTAGGTTTTGGGATCATCACCATGAGCACCATTACCTACGAGGAACATTTCCTCTACTTTCCTCTGAAATAATACCTAAGTATCTTTCAGGGGGACGGAAAACTCTTTCCGATCTACGAGGTGGAGGAGGTAGTGTTCTTATTGGCTCAACCTGATTTGGTTCCACTTGGTCCTTAGCTCGTTGTACTTGTGAGACTTTCTCATCAAGCTTGAATCTGCTTTCCAATGCCGCTATCTTGAATAAACTATTTTTCAAGAAAGATGGCATGTCGACTCACAATCACATTGTGGTCTTCTGGAATGTAGAAATAGTATCCTAATGACTCTTTAGGATATCCTATGAATCGAGCTCTAAAGGACCTAAACTCTAACTTGTCCGCTTGTTGTCTTTTGACATGAGCCGGACAACCCCAAATTCTGAGATGACTCAGACTTGGTTTCTTACCGTGCCATATCTCATACGGTGTGGTAGGAACGGTTTTAGAGGGAACCCTATTCAGTAGATAGATTGAAGTTAACAATGAGTGTCCCCAAAGAAAATCAGGGAGGTCTGTGAAGCTCATCATGGATCGAACCATATCCAATAGAGTCCGATTTCTCCGTTCTGAAACCCCGTTGAGTTGAGGTGTTCCTGGTGGAGTCCATTGAGAGACTATGCCATTTTCCTTAGATAGTCTAGGAATTTTCGGCTAAGGTATTCACCTCCTCGATCTGATCGAAGAACCTTAATGGGTTTTTCCAGTTTGTTTTTCTACTTCATGTCTGAATTCTTTGAACTTTTCAAAAGCTTCAGACTTGTGTCTCATAAGATACACATACCCATACCTAGACAGATCATCGGTAAAGGTAATGAAGTAGACAAAATTGCCTCTAGCCGGCACATCAAATGGGCCGCACACATCAGTATGTACTAGGGCAAGGAGATCTGTGGCCCTCTCCCCATGTCCAACAAAAGGGAGTTTAGTCATTTTGCCTTGAAGACAAGATTCACAAGTTGGATATGACTCGAAGTCAATGGACTCAATAGCCCATTTTTCTCCAATTTGTTGATCCTATCTTCTGCTATATGACCTAATCTCAGGTGCCATAGATATCTATCGTTTG